>BGPR01006618.1:55173-78476 GCA_013235015.1 Araneus ventricosus | reverse complement strand
TTTAACATTTTTGTCAACGTTTGTCACAGAGAAGTGCTTTGTTTTGCTAGAATTTCGAAAGAATTCCTTTGAAATTTAAACTTACATTTGAGTATGCTGAGAATTTCATGGTTATTGAATTATATCAAAATTGTTAAACAACGAAAAATACTAGACGAATGTTGTTTTATCATGAGGTTTTTTTGAATAAAGCAGTCATGTAACTAATATGAAAAATAAAAAAATACTTCCTGTCATAAGACATATCTTTTATTTTATTTGTTTTCAATCATTCTAAACATTTCTCCCATATATATTTCAGAGTTTAAACACTGACGTCAAATTTGACGGGAAATCTCCTGAATGTAGGTGCACGGTACCCGTCATACCATGACATGTGATTTTCTATAAATGATAAACACTCACTCAAACGCGACCTGTCGCGTTCACCATTTTAGTTACCACATCACAGCTGTCTCGTTCGCTTTTCTGGCGAATTAGCTTCTATTATTATTAATTAGTAAAGGACCTTCCACCGGAGTGGTCCTGATGTTTAGAGAAGTGGTGTCAGCTCAGATGTCGTCTTTCTCCTGACGAGGTCCGTCACAAAATAGTCCTTTTGTTGCTTCAAATGTGGGGACATTAATACAACTAAACTAAAACCATTTCTCATATCAATGAAATCACTGGCTCAATTTTACGTTAGAGAGTAGTGGCGCTGCGTTACCGCATCCAAGCGAAAGAGGTGTTCAAAATGCATATTCGGCATTCTTATCACATTACGGGACAAAAAATCGCGCCAAATTTTTTGTTACCTAAATTTTATAACATCTAATTTCCAATTACATAAATTATTTTGCCCTAGAAGTTAATTCTAATTTTAATAAATGTTTTAAAATATTTTTTGGCATAATTAATTTACAACAATACTTTTCATTGTTGCAACGCAACTCAAATCGTTTTCTATTGTTTAAAACAAATATTTACTGCATATTTCTCTTTCATTGTTGTAATTTCAGATATCAAAATGCATTTTGCTTTCACAGTTCTATTTCATCAAAATGTTTGTGCAATCTGTAAACCAAGCTCTCCGAGATATTACTTGCTTACCTCGATCTATCTCGCTGATTATCGATAGTCTATCGTGTTTCTTAAACACGATAGACCATCGATTCTTTCGAAGCCGTCGATAGTGCATCGGATTTTCGGAACTATCGGCTGAAGCACGGATAGTATCGATAGTTTTCAGCACGGCAATACTATCGATAGAAGCGCATTTCAGTCGATAGAACTATCGACCGCAAACAATCGACTGGAACTATCGATAGTATCGATAGTCTCTAAACTATTGACTGGAACTATCGATAGTTTCAAACTATCGACTTGAAACCCATCGTTAGTTTAAACTATCGATAGTTTCCTCTAACTATCGACTGGAACTATGGAGAGTTTGGAAATATCGACTGGAACTATCGATAGTTTCTATAAACCGTCGATTGCAACTTTCGATGTTTCCCAAAACTATCGACTGAAAATGCGCCCATCGATAGTACGTTGTGAGAAACAATCGATACCATGGATATTCCTCGATAAGTTTCGAAACTATCGGATAGTTATTATAGTTTGTGATAGATATCGAGTATTTGAGAAAACTATCGACAGCTGATCATCGATGTTTACATGAACACTAGCTTGCATAAGAAATATATCCAGCAAGCTGAATGGGGCTGCAGGTTGCTAAGTTTCATTCTTCCTCAGCATGTTTTAATTCAACTACACTGACGCGAAGCCATAAAATGTGCCGCGTCATTTTAATGTTGGAATCAACCATATTTTCCATTATTGCGTGAATGAAAGTGAAGATAGTTCCGACAACGGAATTAGAGGTCATACGGCATGGTTAGTTATTCAACCCATTAGAAACATTTTATGTAAACAATGGACATCAAGAAGTGGTCGGAAGGTCACTAGCAGCTCAACAGCATCACTTATAAATTAAGCTTGCAGTGAACTCCCTGCTTGTACTAAAAGTTACAACAATAGATGTAACTCTGTTAAAAATAAAAATTACCGGCAATCAATTCAGTTCTGTTTCAAGTTTCCAGTTTTACCAATGCTCTTTTTCATATTATTTGAAAATGTGTTATCGATTCATTGAACAATGTGCCTATTCATTTCAACAATGTATTATCGAGATGCGTCTCGCAGAGCGACTCATAAAAGTGCTCCAACTGCATCTGTCATTCCTAACAACATCCCTCTGTTTTCGCCGTTCGGTTTCTTAAGGTACCCCTTCAAGGCACGGGAGGATCTCGAGTGAGGGAACGAGAGCCAAAGCGAGTTAAAAACTCGCATTAATCGTTAGGTGAGTCCCCGTTTTCTTAACAATTCATTAATTTAACCTCATCCGCCATGGAGTTTAAAAGTACCCGTGGCCAATGGTTAGGTAAGATTTCTCGGAAGGTACAAATTTTGGCAAATTAGGGGCTTCAAGGCTGAGAATTCAAATGAGCCCTTGGCCTTGGATAGAATTGTAGTCCAATCAGCCCCAGGGGGAAAGCTCCTGGGGGGAGGATAGGTGACCGTCCCAACCATTAGGCGGATCTGTCTCAGCCTTTAGGCTTGAGGAGGCTGGTTGGAGAATTCTGTCAGTTGGAATTCTGTCCACCGCCTTTATGACTGGGAGAGAGGACTGCATGTCGTCCTAACTCCTAAGATGTCGTTGGGATAGAAATTGTACGTGTTTCCACGTTATTTTTAACCTTTAACATTCCTTAATCCAACTTCTTATTTTTCCCTCGTAGAACTATTTTTAAACTTTTATCTATTCTTTTTAACTAACTCTTATTTTTTCCTTTTGTAAAACGTTATTTTTAACTTTATCTATTCCTTAACTATCTCTTGTTTTTCCTTGTAAAACGTTATTTTAACCTTATCTGTTCCTTTAACTATCTCTTATTTTTCCTTGTAAACGTTGTTTTAACCTTATTTTATTCCTTAACTATGTCTTATTTAAAATGTCCCTTGTAAAAAATTTATAATTCTAACTGTTAGGTGAGATCCTTTCCTTTAGAGGCGCTCTTAGGAGGCTCTTGTTGTTGTAAAATTCCAGTCGAGCATCCCACGGAACGTTTAATCTTTACGTGATTATGCGTATTTTATATATATATATATATATATATATATATATATATATATATATATATATATAGGCAGAGTTATTATATATATATATATATATATATATATATATATATATATATATATATATATATATGGTATATATATATACGCATATATAGTCGAGATTGTGATGAATTTGTTCTATTATACCATCCCTGTATAATTTGTTTAAAAAAGAAGATAATTTAATTAAAAAATCTTTAGGCTCGAAACAAATGCGAAAAAGTGCAATAGCATGATGCGATATAAATTTCATGAGTTATTAATATGCGATATGTTAACTTAATCGTTAGGTGAGTTCGTAATTGCACCTTAAGGCGTTCCAGAGGCCTGAATCGAAGAATGCAGTCTAGATCGAACTGCGTTGGCAAAGAGTGTGGGGCTACTGAAATGACGAAAAGAAAATCAGTTAAAATTTCGTTTACATGATTTATTTGAGGACACTGCCGTGTAAATAGAAATAGTCGCTATTGCACTTTTTTCGCATTTGTTCGAAGTTTCAAAGATTTTAATTAAATTATTTTCTTTTTTAAACAAATTATACAGGATGGTCATAGTTTATTGACAAATTTTAAAATTATAGGGGCATATATATATATACATATTATATATATATAGGTTATTCAAAAAAATATATATATTTTTGTTATTCAGTTAATAATTATATATATATATATATGCTATAATTATTAATTAATAATTATTTTATATTTATTATATGCTGAGACTGTGGCTTTAAGGGTGAAATGTAGTCCATTTTGGTAAAGGAAAAGATGCAGTTGTTCAATTTTCTTTCATTTATTCCATCGTAGACAATAGTATCTCACTTTTCATATTAATCATATTATACGCGTATATAATATTAATTACGGTTATGCTAATATTACATATTATACGCGTAATAATAATCATATACACGCGCACCATGACCAGATTTTGAAAAGGTACGAAGCATGACGTTATTCAGTTACATGTTGAGTGAAAAGCAGATATGAATGCAGAACGCTTAAGTACAGAGAGAGAAGGAATTTTCCCGGAACGAACTCGCACTGGAAAAGAAAGTTGTAGTGCGCTATTACCATAGAAGCAGAAGCAATTAAAATGATATCGTTAAAAGATTATTTAAGAATTATCTTAATAATCTTAATTTGGTCAATTACTGTTAAATTAGTTAAAAAAATAAAAATATCAACTATATATACATATATAAAATGATTTCGTGGTTGTTGTCATTAAACAAAAAAAACAGGCCGAGTTATGGAGCGGAAATGTACGTACATCTTGTTTTAAGTTTTCAAGCCAAAAAAGATGAACTGCTGAAAATCCCTTGCATTTTCTAAGGTATTGATTTAACATATAGACATCTGTTCTAAAGTGAAGGAAATACAGCTATTTTTAGCATGTTACGTAAGTGTTTGAGGGAAAAGTCTTGAAAAGAATTCATGAGTTTCGAGATTTATGCTGGCGCGTGGAAGGATTAAAATATTCTTTATTAATAAAGATGCCAAAACGCGAGATTTAATATGTCCTCCAGCGCGGGAACAAAACGAAACTGGAGTTTACGAAAAGCGATTTTGGAATACATTAATATAGTGCTAAGATTTTAATATATATAATATTAGAATTTCAAGTAAAATTAAGTAAGATTATTACATATATATATATATATATATATATTCATTATAATAATGATAATTTAATGATAATTGTGAATAATTCATTACATCTATAATGAATATGATGTGATTAATATATATATATTAATCACATCATATTCATTAATAGTATATTATTAATAATACTCCAAGGTTTTAAAATCAAACTCATGTCTTTATTCTTATTTATTCAAGATTTCTTTATTATTCAAGATTATTACATATATATATATATATAATGACCTGCGGCATGTTAGCTGGATGTTAGCGGCATGTTAGGAGTCGAACAAAGTAGAGATTGTCTTTAAGGAATTTATATATAGTATGTATTACTAATACACTAAATTAAATAAAAAATAAAACATTCATTGTTTACGTTCATACTGAATGTCAAACACATAAAAGTCTGTGGTCAATAATGGACAACATTACATTTTTAACTACCGGGTTTTTTTTTTTGTTTCACAAAAATACATAAAAAAAGCACGAAGACGCATTCTTATTTCATTACTTTAGTATTAATTTTTTATTTAAATGTTATATCTATGTATTGCAGATTCATCGACGTTCGAAACACATTCAGACAGACTTCCAACTAAAATGAGATTACAACAGACTCCCATCGAATAGAATTGAATAATAATTCATAATCTCACAATAAAAAATACGCACTATAATCTTACAATAAATAAATAATTCATAGAAATAACATAACATTACAAATGCAAATATACAATAAATACAAATGTACAATAAATACAAATGTACAATAAATACAAATGTACAATAAATACAATAATACAATAACAATAAATACAAATGTGCAATAACAATAAATACAATAATACAATAACAATAAATACAAATATACAATAACAATAAATACAATAATACAATAACAATAAATACAATAATACAATAACAATAAATACAATGCAATAAAAAAAAACGCCTTCTAAAAAATTCTACCCTTGTGTACATGAACGTCCCTGATGGTGTCGGGTATAATAGTCGTCATAATAGTAAATAGTTCATGTATAATATCAACTAGTCCATGTCATATAATATCAAAAAGCAAGTATCCGGCGCCAACTTTATTTTCTTATTCCTCATGCAAAATATGGATTTGATTTCAACATTAACATTTTGATTTCAACATGCCACAGCATTTTACGTCCAGAAACACATGATTCCCTAAATGGTTCATGGACATGTGTCCATGAACACATGAACTGTATTGAAACATGCCGATAAAAAGAGCTAATCTAAGAGCCTCAGATTTCAGTGAAAAATCTATGAAATGAAAAAAGAAAGTAAAATTCATAATAAATTAAGATATCACCTTAGTATTCAACAAACACACAATTAAATATTTGTTTAGGCAATGAAAAGCAGTGTTGTAAATTATTCTTAAAAATATTTTTTAAAATTTATTATATAAATAGTTAAAATTAACGTTAAAATTCCATGAAAGTACGGATTAACGTTCGTAGCTCTGAATTCATTTGTCTGCAATCTATAGAGCGCCAACACACACATCAGAAGATACACAAACATTAGAGATGCAGCTGGAACTCGGGAATCTTGGATCCCAGGAATATGAAATTTCGATAATTCGAACAATGCATTTTTAATTTTCTGAAAAAAATTTATTAAATCTATGATTCAAAACAGTTAATCGTTTATTTCTAACTTAAATGAAATATTTGAATATCTATTTTAAGACGAAGGCACCTTGATTTGTAAAAAATGAAATAGGTTATCTTCTTTGACGTTAAGAACTAAACCTGCTTGATGATGCAAATTTACCGAATTTTTCAGATAATCCGAATTTCCCAAAATCCGAACGGAGGATAACCTCACTAGTTCGAATTCGCAAATTTCTATGTATCGAAAAGCAAACTACTTTTATTATACTCTTTATTTAATTTGGAGTTTTTGAAAAGATGGAATTTTGTAACGATTTTCGCTCATTTCTCGATACGGTTGAATTCGATTACCGCGGATCCCATGCGAGGCGGCATCTGGGTGTTAAGTTCTGAGTTAAAAGGTAAGTTGAAAGTTTCAAATTAAAGATAAGAAGAAGAAAATAATAAGTGTATTTAACTCATTTATTTAGCAATAGCGTGTAACTGAACGAAGTATAACAGATTATATCATCACAATTGCAATAAATAATCAGATGCATCGTGGCGTCTAAACTATATCACGCGCATGATATACCACTGACGTAATTTACTACTTTCTATTAAAAAACGAAAATTAATTTGAAATATATGATTAATATAATTGAAAATTTCTCGGGAACTACTGATTATAGCGAGATAAATTTTATATCAATCGACAGAAAATTTTATTTCACTATTTTAGAGCAATTAAATTCGGAATTAGAAAGACTATTGTTTACTAGACTATTTCGGAAAGAAAAGGACTATTTTGTGACGGACCTCGTCAGGAGAAGAGGACGACATCTGAGCTGACACCACTTCTCTAAACATCCGGAGCACTGCGGCGGAAGGTCCTTTACTAATTAATAATAATAGAAGCTAATTCGCCAGAAAAGCGAACGAGACAGCTGTATGACGTCGCTTCGGAATTAGAAAGACTATTGTTTACTAGACTATTTCGGAAAGAAAAGGAGTATTTTGTGACGGACCTCGTCAGGAGAAGAGGACGACATCTGAGCTGACACCACAATAAATTTCAGTGTTTGGAGCTCTTTTAAATTCCAAATTACTGAAATTTAGGTTCTCTGACAATGAAACAATGCTGTTTAACGTCTCGCAGTACTATGGCGCGAGTTTTATTGTTGGTGACGTCCGAGCTTTGCCGAGAGACAGATCTGGCCAAATCCCCTTTTCTTAAATGTAATTTTATTGCATTCATTTCATGTTTTGAATAGGGTTCCATCTCCGTAACCTTAAAACACGTGTTCTGGCAATAGTTGATTTTTACACTACTAAGTGACGCCACTAGAGCTATAGTGACTTTAAAACTCAAATAGATTATTTTTACTTTACTTTCTGAAGTCTCCGGTGGTCTAGTGGTTAGAGCGACTGCCTTGTATTTCTATGAACGCGGTTTCGATCCCCGGCTCGGAGGAGTTAGAAGTTTTGTCACCATCTTGTATCGAAATCGTCCAAGTAAGTTCAATTAAAAATTATATTAATTAAACTAATTGAAATTACTAATTAATCCTAGATTGATTAATATTCCTAATTGATAATACACATCAGCACATTTCAACTCAACTCGAACAGAAGGAGAAAAACAACTCAACTCAGTCGATGACGTCACTTACTTCGATGATTTAATTTTTACGGAGAAAACTTAATTTCATACGGTAAAAAACCGTTGTGCCTACGGATTTCCATCGTAACTTTTACGGTTTCGCACAACCAACCCAGCTGCCAGTTTAAAACCGTAAATTTTACGGGATTTTTTTTTGCAGTGCATGTATACAGACCCACTCCAGTTAAAAATAAGTCAAGAAAGGTACACCATTTTTCTCTGGGTAGTCACTTATGTTTTTTAAAACTCGGAAAAAAGTGAGTAATCGAAAGATGAAACAGCCCATTCCTCAACCTTTTAGCTAAAAAGGGCATATTAAGGAGACATTCGTTCATTTGCCTAAGCGAAACTGCAAAGACATAAACTTATAAGTACTACTACTAGTATAAGACTTACTACTTAAACTCATATTTTGTTTAAACTATTTTTAAAAAAACAGTTGGCCCAGACTTTCCTCCGATGTAACCAAACCAAATTTTCGAGCTGTTGCCAAATGACGATTGAGAAATTCGACCCTTTTTTGTCGCCACGTAAGAGAAATATATATATACATAGATTGTCAGAAAATGATACATTGAAAAAAATATTCATTCAGTGGAAAAGTACTCACTTAAATAATAATTAATATGCATGTAAGCATAATTACAATTTAAATTGTTGCATTGAATGAAATGTTTCTTTTAATTATAATGTTCTATTTATTTGTGTCCTGTTTTTCCTTGTAAAATGTTGGTCACCTTCCCCTTGAGCTTGTGGGTAAAAACGAAACTCAAGAGTCAGTTGATGTTTAATGAAAAGCGATCGAACATTAAGAATTAAAGTATGAAGGATGGGGTTTCTTTTTTACTTCAAAAGAGGAAGCATTTAATAAAAAAAGTAGCTAAAAAATTAAAGGCTAAGATTTTGTTGAATTTATTAGGCGAAAGAGCTTCTAATATTCTAACTTAAATTCCCGAGAAAGATCTTCTAATATTCTAATTTAAATTACCGAGAAAGAGCTTCTAATATTCTAACTTAAATTATTGAGTAAGATCTTCTTATATTCTAACTTAAATTACCGAGAAAGAGCTTCTAATATTCTAACTTTAATTACCGAGAAAGACCTAAACAATTACTAGGAAATTAAATCCAGAGCTTTGAGGGAATTAGAAGCCAACACCTCAAGCATGTCTAGAGAATTTCAGAAACGCATATAGGCAAAACGAAACACATTCAATTCGCTTCGCGTTTAACTACGAGTTTCGATTACTATCTAAAATTGATAGGAATGTCAGATTTTGAAACTTTAAAGCAACTGATGGTTTCAGATAAATTGTACGTAACCTGTAAACTTTCGCAAAAATTGCGTTCTCATTATGTTTCTATTTCACTTTATCATATACGCACGTGGTAAACGGCTTTTTGGGGTTTTATCAATTTCTTTTTAAACTAGAATATATTTTATGACGTCATTATATTTTCACACGAACAGCATGAATCTTAGAATGGATATTAATCACATAAAATGCTTTTTTACAATTTACAAATATCACAACCAGTAAGCGTTAATTCATTTCATTCTACATCTTAATTGCATATACGTCGCATATTCCAAATTCACCTCATCAAGAATTAACAGGTAATACATAAGAAAATTCATTAACATTTAGAATTTATCGCTATGAAAATAAAGATGAACTGTCCAACAACGAAGTCGCTCTCAAAAATTTACTACAGCACGCATGAAAAGAATTTCTTGTTAAATCCTAAATTAATTACCTACATTGTCCAAGCCCAAAACGTACTTTATTCGAGCACGATTTTTTGAATTTAGACAGAAAACGTGTGGAAAATCAATCCTAATCTTCCTCTAATTTTCCTAATGAAGTCATGTTTGCATTCAACCATTTTTTCTTTCTAAGAACAATCACAGTTCGTCGGAAGACAACGTGATGCAATAGTGTTCGCTTGTAAATAGTCAGAACAAGGATTTCTGATTCTTAAACTGACTAATATGTTCGTTTTCTATTGCTCTAGGGTTCCTGTTTTGCTTTAAGGTTAATCTAATGTGAGAATGTCGAATTAACTGACGCTAATAATGACTGCGTCTGTCTTTGTTCCACCATTATTAGAAAACAAAGTCTAATTCTAACGGTTTATAGGATAAGTTATTAGAATTTAAGCAACTTTTTTAGTGTCTCTCATTAAAGGTACCGACTGATTTAAAATCGTCGTTTTGATGAATCAAAAAAACTTTATGAAGCTTAATTTTGTAGCCTGTTTATCAGCTTCTAAAACTGTCTCACTTTTTCACTTTACGTGAATTACAAATGGAGTTACAGCTATTTTAATACGAACTGTAAGCATTATTTTATGTTGCATGAAACTTTAAATGTGTTTTCTGAGAATGATATTTTTTGTGGAAAACTGTCGACCGTAACAATGATTCCTCAAAAAAGTTATTCAAGTATTGATATGAAATTTTCTGAGATTGTTTTCTGTAATATGCTTGATCTTTGTCCTCTAAACTGAGGTCAATTTAAAATCAAGTAATATTTAAGTGCTTAAATATAAACGAAAGCGTTTTTGTGAAAAAATTACCAGTTTAATAACTATCTTCAGCTATATCTCAAAACTATTTTAGTACAAGAAATATTTTAGAGCATAACACAGAAACTGTCATAAAAATGTCTACAAGTTTATGTATATTTAGAATCTGATTTTGTCTATGGCTTTGTTAGCTGAGGCAAATATTTTAGTCATTTTTCTTTAAATTTCTAAGTTTTTTTAAATATTATTTTGAAAGACTAATTTTACAATATTTTCATAGTTTTAAAACATATGCAGCGTTGAAAAAATAACATTAATATATGATATATATATATATATGTATATATATACTATATATATATATATATATATATATATATATTCTATTTTCTCTCTATATATATATATATATATATAGTTATTTTTTTCAGAAAAATGTCTCCGAACACAGTCGGATATCTTAAAAAGATTAAGTTCTCTGAGAGATTTAGTAATTGGACATACTTCAATGTCATGGCAATGTTTATGGGGACATACGACTCTTAAACCTCGAAAAAATGATGGAAAACTGTCAAATTCGATACATTAAATCTCTGAAACAATGGAATTCACGAACTCATTTTTTGTTCTAGAAAAATATATGTTGTTTCTCTTGTAGTACACACATTTTCAAACCTTCATATCGGTATGTATTTATTTGAGAGAGTAATAAATATGGGTATAATTTTTTGAGAAAAAATGAGATAGTCACCTTGCGCGAAAGATTACGGATAAAATATTTATCTAAACACAATATTTTTGGGAACCTAAGTAATCCAAACTGTCTGTTTAAGAAACTGAACCACAATTTATTAACATTTAAATTTAATTTCTATTTTATATACCAATTTAAAATAAAAATGCTAAAAATAGTTAAAATTTCAACATCTCTAACCCCCACAAAAATTCTTCTTTGGAGAAATATGTACAGAAATGTCGTTTAATTGTAGAATATAGCAAAATACATATTCGGTAATGTAAAAAAATTCAATAGTTCTTGAATCATGCGCGCAACATAAAAAAAAAACACTTTGAGATATAGCGTTTTAAAGATATGGCCATATTCAAAGTTTACGTTGAAGAGCTGGTACATTTTCCTTCATAACGTTCATAATTATGGGAATTTTTTAATGTGGATTGTTTTAACTTGTTCAGAAAAGACAGGAAAATAATACATATTTTTTTCATAAAATCAAACTTTTCGATGTTTAACTGACGTATGTCCCCTTAAAAGAACTTTGTTACTTGTGCTTTTAATTGTGTTATAGAAACCGCGCAGAGTTTGACTTTAGCAACTTGTCCCATCACTTTCACTTAACAAAGCAACTTGTTTTCTAACTGCTCATAAAAAGTAAAGGATATTTCCTCAAGATCAGGAAATGTTTTCAAATTTCTAAACAGATATGTATAATCGGATTACAGGTTTTAATTTAGTTATATTTACGTCTCGTTTTGAAGCACCACGAAGGCTGTTTTGGGGGAAAGATCTCATAATTTGAACTGTGGTCAGATGACGAGAACGACACCTGAGCTGGCCCACCCTCTCCAAACTTCCGTACCACACCAGCTGGACGACGTTTGCCTCACTACGTATGATTTAACGTGCAGCAGGGCCATATAAACAATGGATCTTCAGTGGAATCGGGTTTCGAACCTGGAACCCTCACGCCCAGAAGCCGAGAGCTTATCACTAGACCAACGCGTGCGGCAAATATTGAAAGTTTGTCATCTAGTCACATATCGGTTGAAAACTTAAGGAAGAGGTTATTCATCTTGCTTGTTCCTGGTAAACGTGTTTGTTGAGTCTTATTATAAGTTAGTTTGAAAAGTATTTTATTCTTCTATTCGAAAAGTATTCACTCCTTATTTTGAAAAGTATTTTATTCTATTTCTAAACAATTAATATTAATTTTATGTATTGATTTTGCAAGTTTTTCTTTTGTAGTACTGTTTTGCGGTTTTTCCCTGTTTTTTTTTCTATGACATATCTATGTATTATCTGCGTTTGCGTTATCATGCATTCTTTGATTTGTCTTCCTTTTTGTTTTCCTTGTTCATTGTTTGTTTTGTATTCTTCGTGTTTTATTTTATTGCATTGTCAATAATTTCGTAGCGTCTTATTCCTTCTGTAACTATTTTAATGAATCCGGTACCTGTGTGACCTTGCACTTATGTTACACCTGTATGTAACTGTTGATTTGCCTTACGTGAATACAAGTATGTAGTGGCGAGGCTCCGAGGTGCACATTCCCACCCTTAAAAGTATGATTGCGCGCGCAGAAGGTTTTTCATTGTAGATTATAGTGATTGTAAAATATTTAGGTGAAGTATCAAATTCGAAGAGATGCGCAAGTATTAAAACGCATCTATCACACACTTCAACTCTTGCCGGCTCAAGGACAAAGTAACGTAATCATTCTGCGTGCACAGACATGCTACCAGTACGCACGAGTATGGAGAATCGGATTAGAAAAATTAATTAGGTTTTCAAATTAAAAGCAATTTGAAAGCCTTTTTTTAATCGATTGACGCAAAAATTGGACACAAATCTGCAATTAAGGTAAGAAGGCAACATATCAAATTTCATTTAATTAAGTAATTTTTTTAAGAAGTTATTGCGATTAAAAATATGCGATTATACAGACCGACAGACAATCAATCCTTCGACAGATTTTGTTTAAAATTTGATACAGACTTACATTCGTGATGATAAAACTGTATACTAAATTTTATCCATCTAGCTATTCAAGTTTTTGAGTTATAGTGTTCACATGCACGCGAACAGACTTCCCTTAGACGGATTTTGTCCAAAATCTTATAGAAACCTACAAATTACGTGTAAAGATCACATACCAAATTTCATCCCCGTATCTCTTACAGTTTTCGAGTTATCGTGTTCACAGACACACATAATTCTAAAATTGTGTTTTTCGGACTCACGGAGGTCTAAAACGTGGAGATTCGTCAAAATCTCGAGTTCGAATTTTTTGACGATTACAATAACTCTTTGTATACTTCGCATACGAGAAAGTAAAAACAATCAGCAAGTTATAAAAAAAATAAATTGTCCAATCTAGATACGAAAGACAACAGCTTAAAAAAAAGAAGAGAAAAAATGTATTTAACTAACTTTAATGCAAAAGTTAAATAGGGGCAACATCTAACTATTTTTAATCAGTAAAAAACACAACTTTCATCGGCAAAGTCTAACCTATTTGTGGAAGAATTTTTTTATGAAAGATTTTACTGTGAGAGGATTTTTTCCCTTAATGTATTTTTCTTCATTTCTGTGATCGATTTTAGAATAAAATTGCAGAACAGAAAAATGACGTTTACTGAAAATTGTACCCATTTTTTAATAATAGTGATTTCTAAGGAAATGATGGCTATTATTGATGAAAGATAAAGTGCAAGTTGGAAATGAGATGAAACGGTCGATGTATATATTTTTTATTTAATCACATATTAATAAACTAAGTACTTTTAATGGTCGTGGAAAAAGATATTTCAAAAATTTCGCTAACATTTAACTTAGTATAGATATGACATGAATATTCATGTCTATACGTTAATTTAACAAATCAATCCTGATAAAAATAAAGATAAAAATTATTTAATAACTTCAAAGTACTAATTCCTCTTTAAAAAAATTAATGATTTTTGTTTTCCTTCAAATTTTATCAAAAGTTTTCAATTTTATACATAGTGAATGCGGTTTCTTATTTTTTTATTGATTTATTATCTTTATTGTATCATCTCACATCATTCAGCAGGATCAGATACAGAGAAAAATCACTACTTTTTTCCTACTCTCAAACTTCGAAATGTGATGTTTGAATATTTAAAATCAAACCTATCTTCCAAGGTCTGTAAAATTTAATCTTTCCAGACCCATCTGCAACTTAAATGTCTCTTTCTCATACATACATGAAAAGTGCAACTACCTCTAAAAGTTTCTAAATTTGCTACAATTTATGCCGTTTAGTACCTGTCAGGATTCGAAACTTATTTTTCTTTAAAGGAAATAAGAAAACCAAACTGAAAAATATGCTTAAACTTTCCCATTATTTTGATCTCACTTTTATAAAAAGGGAAAGTTCAATATCCAAAGTAAGATGGATTCGAAGACAAATTACTTTAGAAAAGTCGTAAAAAAACAGTTACCAAAGTTCTAACCGAATCTCATAAAAATGTCTGAGAATTTCTGCTTTCCAAAATTTGCATTGCCAGTATATGGATGGAAAATCCTCGACAAACTTTTGAATCTTCTCTTAGAACGAGCACAATGGCTTCTATTTCTTTCTTTAATCTTTCCCGATTTTGTCAATACGAATGTCTGGTAATAGGAATACTGAAATGAAATTGAGAATTTTAATTTCGAAGTCCATTCTTTTAATATGCCATCTTAGACTTTTAGATAAAGTTTAAATGTCCAGGTTGAAGTTATCGAACTCTTTTGTACTATGGATATTTTTCTTATTGAATAACTTCCTATGAACGTTTTCAAATAATGGTTATTATTAATACTACGTAACTTCTTAAGAACTTTCGTATAGAATGGATGTTATTAATATTTCGTAACTTCTTACAAACTTTCGTATAGAATGGTTGTTATTAATATTTCGTAGCTCCTTACAAACTTTCGTATAGAATGTATATTATTAATATTACGCAACAAAGTGCTTTGAAATTTCTATTTTATGAATATGAATATGGCCTCGACATGAATAGTCATATCTTCATACAGCCAGTTTTAAATTATTCAACAATGGCATAGAAGGAAGTTCTGACTTTAAAATAAAAGTTTATTACTACAACAGAATATTATAAAAATACCTTTGAATGATTTTTCTCTAATTATTTTCAGATGCACTTCGCATGGTATATTATCAAAAAGTCAACGACTAATTGTTGTTACGAAGTCTTTCATAAAATCTTCTCCCCATTTAAAACTTGTATTTTACCCAGCTTCAACGACCAAAATTCATTATATTATTCGCCATATTCATGAAAACATCCAGTTCTTCAAGCATCTTGATTAGAAAGCTAACTGAGTTTTAATTTCATCAGTTTGTTAGACCATTGGCATTCTATTTGCAAATTATTATCATTAACATTATTATTACATTTTTTTCTGATTATCTTTGTATGCATTGTGTTCTTTTAGTTATGTTTAGTATTGTAATATTCGTAACGAATCAAAAATATATATTTGTTGAATTATTAAAATATTTAACGAATAAAAAAATCGTTCGGTCATAAAAGAAATTAACTTAAAAATATCGTTTGGCTGTAAAAGAAATTAATTTAAAAAAAATCGTTTGGCATTAATTCTTTTCTAAAGGTTATAAAAATAGTGTGACAACGATATATTTGTCTTTTTTTAGCGTTGCCTAGCAACGGAGAAGGATAAATATGATTTTGAACATGGAATTCGATGTCAGTGAGTGATGCAACGTTTCTGATGTAAGTGTATGTGTTTGTTTTACATGTTTGTGCTGTGGAAGACGTCCAATAAACATATTATTTTTGATAAAGATGGCTCCACAATTCTTCATGCTATGATGAAATGCATCTCAGTATCCATTTATGTTCTGTGCGTAACAAGTCCATCTGTTGTGCTTATATTCCTTGTCTCGTTTTTATATTATTTTGTGTTCTGTAAATACATTCTTTTTTGTACTGTTTTTATTACCCATTGAGCTTTTTTCGCATATTATTTGTTGTTTTTATTATTTCGTGTATCTATTTTCTTTTTGCCATTTTTTCTTTTTTGTATAATTTTTTATATTTTCAATGATATTTGTCATACTGTATAGGTCCCTTTTTTATGGATGCATTTATAAGCCAAATCGAATCCTTTACAATATTTACATTTTCCATTCCTTGCCCATCCAACTGATCAGGGATTTTATTGAATGATTCTAGGTGCAGTAGTGGTGTTCTGTTCTGTATGGAATTTGTGTAATTATTCAAAAGTATTCACTTATTTCAACTATATTTTTATTGTTTAACGATCCACGTAAAACTATATCAAACTATAAAAGTATTTTTCAGTATTTTTAGTGTGTAAGTTGTAGAGATATGTCTCTCAACTGAATGGTAGAATTTCAGTTCGGTTATAAATAATTAATTAAAAAGAATCTTTTATGGGCACAATAACTCCCAAACATATTTAGATATTTGCGACAATTCCAGTTGGGATAAATATTTTAACAAGAGTTTTAGACATAATTCTTTTTATATTCTTTCAACGCATGTAAATTCTAAAAGAAAGTTTTATAATTAATGTTAAAAATGTCTTTTTTTCAGGCAATGCTACAAAAGATCGCATGTAAGTATTTGATCACTTTCGGAATATTGGTAAAGATCATATTTATTCCAAACAAGTTAACGGTTTTCAAGACAAAGCGTGATTTAGATAATTTATTAAATTTTTCCAACAGGAAATTGAAACAAATTATGCAGTTTTGAAACTTTAGGGGGAGGGACCAAAACTAAATTTAAATGTCTAAAAATTTAAATATTTAAAAAAATTAAAGGATTTCTTTGAATGAAATTACACAGATTAAACATTTAATTATTAAATGATAACTCTTTTTTAGAACTGAAAGAGGAAAAATACCGTGTTCTACAGAGGGAAGAATTTTTCACTGAAAAAAAAAGAAACTTCTACTATTACATCGATAGGAAGTAAAAAAAAAAAGTTTGCAATTTAGAAAGAATAGAATTAAAACTAATTTATTTTCTCGCTTGAGACAATATAGAATGCATCTAAAACTTTACCTCATAATTGTTTCAAAGTGAAAATTATCCACTTTGAAATGATTTTAATTAAATTAAAAAAAATTGCTACAAACAAGTTTCCATGAGAAGGCAATTATGCATTTTCTTGGTATTCAAGTGAAAATTCGTCTTATCGATCTTCATTTAATTAAAATAATTGAGGTTACGAAGGATTAGGCTTTATGTAGCATAAAACTCAAATTCTACTAGTGTGTTAAACAGAGCGAGAAGAAATTCCATAAAAAATGAAAACTTCATTTTCCTTTTTATTTCTTTCGATTTTTTTCTTGTTCTCTGAATTTCAACATTGACTGGTTCAGTAAATAAGTGATTGTCGTAAAATTATATTGAATATTATTACGATTATTCCATAAAAAATGAGAACTTCAAATCCTTTTTCGTTTTTCTCTTAATTTCTCCCCTGTCCTCTGAATTTCAGCATGGAATGTTTCAGTAATGAATGGCATTTTAAATAGATGCTGATGCTAATCAAATCTTTCATGAAAAGAAATATTACAGATGAACTCTAGTAGAATATATATTTTTTGTGTAATTTTAACATTAGTTAATAATTCTACTGAAACGTTTTTCTACGAATTTAAGGAATTATTAAAATTAATTCATTTAACAGGTCTAATCACCAATCAGATCACTAGATGGCGTTACCCTCTCCAGCCAGAAGAATTAAAATCAGAATATCGACAGGAAAAACGTTTGGCTGAGAAGTTTAACTTGGGAGAGTTTTTGAGCAACTTCAAAGGTCTTCGTTTATCTGCTTCGAAGTGCAATTATTTATTTATTTAAAGAAAAGCACACTACAGAGATTACTCCATTTACAGAGTGTCATAAACTAAAAAAACACAAAGAACAAAAGCCAGAATGAGTGAATCACAAAGACATTAAAAAAATGCACTAAAAAATAAAAAGTTGAACACTGAGAAATTAAAGTTGTAAATACAGTAGAACCCCGCTAATCCGAACTAATTGGGACCGTTGCCTGTTCGGATTACCTGAAATTCCGATAAAAATAGAAAAGAAAAAGATGTGTGCTAAAAAAATGTAAGTTATAAGTACTCAATACTGTTATTTCTTGAATTCTTTTACTGAAAAGCAATATAGAAAGAGAATGTCTCCCCTTTTCATTAGAATAATGGATGTGCTCCTGTATGAAGTGACCTTATCTTACGGCGAATTGCATTAGCTTCTTCAATGTGTACAAAATTATGCAAGCTGAAAAAGTACTTTTTTGTTTTTAGTATGAATATTTAAATCTTTTCAGGTAATCTTTTCAATTACATATAATTTTCTAAAATAAAATCGGTTCGGATTAAACGGAATTTTAGATTAACGGAGTTCTACTATATAAAAAAAATCATAATAGTAATAATAATAAAAAATTTGCAAACGCATATATAATTGAAAAATAAAATACACAATCACAAAAACATTGAAACACACTATGATTCTAAAAGTCGCTTTTTTAAAAATTTAAAACATATCAAAAGACCATTTCAAAAAGGCAAGGATTAAAAAGTGGAATACATACGATCTCCAAATCAATTAAAAACACATGAGGAGTTTTAAGAAGAAAATACACATGAGAGATAAAAATCAATTGCAACACGTCGCCGAAAGCAGATTACAAAAATTAAACGCAAACCTATAAAAAACATTAAAAAATGTCTAATACATAAGAACACGGGAGATTAAAACGCATAAAAATCTTAGAAGTTAGATATCAGTCGAGTGTAAAAAGGGAAAATAAAACACATCATGTATTTAAAAGTTATAAGCATTTTAAACACCAGGAGACATATGAAAAATGTCAAGGGCACTACAGAACGTGTTAAAAATTTTGTAAAATTTGTACAAAGAGAACTTGTCCACATAATTAAATCTAATAATAATTTCTGAAATGAAATTTGGTTCCTTAAAGATGTGACAGGCGACGGGAAATTTAGAGAGCTCAGTTTATCACAACAATCGATCAATCCATTAATGACTTCGTAAAAGAAGAGAACGCAAAAACATCACGTCTGGAACATAAACTAGGCATATTAAAGATATCAAATAGACGTGAGGAAGATGCATCCTGAAAATAAAATCCATTTTTCTTGTAAAGTAAATATCGCAAGAAGTTAGTTTGAATTCGCTCAATAATTTCAATTTTATTTTTGTAATATGGGATCCCAGATAACAGTACTGAAATGAGCTTTTGGTAAATTTTTAATAAATTTACAAAATATTTAATTAGACATAGTGAAATTTTACCCTATTTTGACACAAAAAAAATTGTAAAACATGAAGTTTTGAGTTTTAAAAAAAAACTCATTTCAGTATAATGAGAAAGGTGTACTTTACTTGTATAAAAAGTTTCAAACATGCATCTATAACAGATTTTGAAAAAAGGTACATCTAAATGGCCAATTTTACATTTTTTGTTTTGACACAAACAAAATTGTAAAAAATAAATTTTTGAATTTTTTTAAAATCATTTCTGTATAATGAGAAAGATGTACTTTACTTGTATAAAAAGTTTCAAACATGCATCTATTACAGATTTTGAAAAAAGGTACATCGAAATGGCCAATTTTACATTTTTTGTTTTGACACAAACAAATTTGTAAAAAATAAATTTTTGAATTTTTTTAAAAATTATTTCTGTATAATGAGAAAGATGTACTTTACTTGTATAAAAAATTTCAAACATGAATCTATAACAGATTTTGAGAAAAAGTACATCGAAGTAACAGGGTTAGGTTTAACGGACTTAATTATTGCTAATTATTATCAACTCCCCTGAATTGATATCTAAATCTAAACACTTGTTCACTAACTGTAACCACTTAGCGCTTCTCCTTAAAAATGATGTCACATACCACACTTCGATTACTTATACGTTAATAGAATTGAAGTTACGGTCCAATCTAGCCACGTTTAAAAATTCGGTGCCTCTCCCCTATTTATTACCTTGTCCTTAAACTCTATTCTTGGCCTGGTTTATGCAAACTTTTGAATATTTTTAGTCCCTAAAAATGAACGTTATTTACAGTCGCAAGCTTAATATTCGTCGTCTAGTATTGCCTCATTTTTCGCACACTATGTATTTATCCAATTTATCGATAGAAAACGCAACCGTAATTCAATAAATATCACAGTGCATAAATGCGAAATATGCGTACAGTGATTTAGAATCTTAATTCAATCTCTTCCGTTATTTCAGCGAGGATAGATTTATAATTGTTCCAAGGAGGCAGACAGTCTGCGGTATCTTGCCTTAAATCTAATTTATTAAGCGCGAGTAGCGAGGTTGCGGGGAAGAGTAAATACTTGAAGTTGTCGCACGTCTTCCGAGATAGCTCCATTTATCAAAGACGCGTGGGCCTGCTGTGTGAAACTTTCTTCATTTTGCTTCTTTAGACTCTGGCGCAGTCGTGAAGACGCTAAAGCCATGATTAACGGGGAAATGTGTGAAGAATCCTCTTATCATTACTGCAAATGAATCCACTAATGATTGTTAATGTAGAGCAAGCAAGCAGATATTATGTGGATTCTGAATATTATTATCAAATTTCAGTAAATATTAAGCTCGATGAGAAATACTTGACTTGGATGGTGATTTTGATAAATTAGTAAAATAAAAATTATATTTTATACAGTAAAGTGCTTATTAGGTCTGTGGAATATTTAATTTACTGTTCGTTTCAAAAACCTGAGACTAGTAATTTTGGGCGATTTTACTACGAAAAGGGGTGGCAGTCAATGAGTAAGATGGGCGCTTTTCCGGTGTTAGGTCATGACCTTTGTCCTATTAGGTACATTTTTTTTTGGTTAGACTTCTTAAGTTCTTCTTTACAGCAAATCAATAAATGAAAATAAAATTTTTCGACATACTGCTAAGTAAAATGTAAACATCTCCCTCTCCATTTTTCAAATGACCTCTATTTTGATAAAATCAAATCCGCCTGGCGCATGCGCAAAAGCACATAGGGTTTCCGCATCCGAAGCTTCCCCAACAAACGTAAATCTGTTTTGAATCCTCTTTTTTATAAAGTTTCAGTTCTAGCCTTTTTACTACCTTAAAACAGTATGGTTTGAATGAAAACGCGAAAATTCTAATGTTTATAAATTAAAACAGGTTGGAATAATATTTCGTTTTGCAAAAGATAAAATAAAACGAAATGAAAAACAGAAACGATAAACGATTTAATAGTACACCAAACTGATAAATTAAACACACCAGAAACGTATATTTCCTTCCTGTCCGTATTTCAATAATAAAGAAGAAAAAAATACGGATAAAAACGAATAAATATTTACGACCAAAAAATAAAGAAAAAATGTAAAAAAAAGATTTTTTCCGATGTTTATGAATCAAAACTCCAAAACGCGGAAGCACCCTGAAAAAGAAAAATATAAAACCTTTTATAGAAACCAAATGCAATAACAACCAATGGGACAGATTAAAAAATAGCAGCTGCACAATATTTCATTCATAATGACTTTTTTAGGAGCTGCCGATATATGGCATCACAATACTTCATTCATTGCGACGTTTCTAATTAATATCTCTTTAACTAAATGTAATTTCAGAATTTAAATGGTCAAAACGGAATCCTTGGATTATATCCTATGTTTTGGTAGTTTCGGTGAGTTTCTGCATAGCTCAGTATTGCCCGCGATACATCGAATAATGCGTCATTCCCTGGCAGAGAGAAGAAGTGAGGTCACGTGGCACATGCCTAACATTCTCTCCTAAATAAATAAGTAGAAAAGAGCGGTTCAAACATTCCGCCCGTAAAAACGCGTCGAAATTGGCCTATTAAAAAATTATACCGTTATTTTGTAGAAAACTCGTGTCGTGGCGAAATGAATGCTCAATCCGATTCCGGAATTATTTCTTTTGTCTGCCTTTAGTACGGAGGGAAGGAGGTAACTCTGCGTTACTCTCAAAGTAAAATCTCACGGTAAACAACATTTTCAGTAGAAACCCTATTTCAGCTATTTACTTTTTCCTGTCAAAAATTACCAAATTACAGTATTGTCCAATTACCAAAACCCGCACACAACGCCATGCACATTGCATTGTTGATGCTTTCTACAATGAAACAGAAAAACGCAATTTAAATATTTGTTTAAGCAATGACAACGGTTTGAATTGCTCTGCAACAGCGAAAAGTATTGTAAATTAGTTTTTAATTGATATCTTTTTTAGTAATTGTAATTTCGGAATTTAAATGGCCAAAATGGATTCTTTGGATTATTCCCCATCTTTTGGTACACACCAGTTTGTGAGAAGATAGCCTCACATACATACATACAGTCGAATTTTAATAGTGTAGATATAACATATTAGTATAATTTATTATATAAATTATTAAATAATTATAATGTATTAATATGTATGATATGCACAACGTGCGGTCAATACCATCGTTTAAAATTGTGAATAAAATAATAATTCGCAAGGGGGTGATTGTATCTTTTAGAGTTCGGCAACTTTTTTTGTATCTATATTATGTCTCAAAGAATAAAGACATGAGTTTGATTTTAAAACCTTGGAGTATTATTAATAATATACTATTAATGAATATGATGTGATTAATTATCTATATTAATCACATCATATTCATTATAATTAATGAATTATTCACAATTATCATTAAATTATCATTATTATAATGAATATATATATATATATGTAATAATCTTACTTAATTTTACTTGAAATTCTAATATTATATATATTAAAATCTTAGCACTATATTAATGTATTCCAAAATCGCTTTTCGTAAACTCCAGTTTCGTTTTATTTCCCGCGCTGGAGGTATATTAAATCTC
>BGPR01006618.1:31175-42990 GCA_013235015.1 Araneus ventricosus | reverse complement strand
GTATTCTTTAATCTTCATAGTCAGAGGAACTGTATTCTTTAATATTCGCGCCATCTGACCTGTAAATTTTTTATTTCAGTCATCATTTCTTCGTTCCTATTAAGGTGGAAACTTTTCCTAGAAAGCAGTGATGGTGGATGTGGATAAAATGAAGGCGAAGAATGTAAAAAAAAGTTATTCCAACTTCTTTTTAAAGACCAATGGACCTTCTGAAATACTTCGGACATATTTTGTTTGTCAAAACATTAGTGGAAAAAACATTCAATGAATTTAACTCGATTCATAATGCTGTTCTTATTATACCGGCACATCAGAAGGCAATTGAACTTTTTTTTAATTAACACCTGCCTACATGAACAAAAAACGTATAAAATAAGAATTCTGTAATTAGCAGTCCAGATATACCATAAAGGTATGATTTTTCTCACTTTTATGAAAAATGTTTCATTTTAAAATTTCATTATTATTTTCAACTATCCGCCTTCGGCATTCAGTTGTTCGCCCTTAAGATTAACCGCCTACAGCAATGCTTCCAACTTGGCGAAATAAATTGGCAATTTGGCGGTTGTAGAGGCTGAGGGACTCTGCCAAAGTTTTATTTTGCGACATATCTCGAAAATGGAGGGTGGTGGGTGACGGGCGACCCTTAATGACATATCTGGAGGTCAAAAGCTTTCATATGAGATAAAAATTATCGAAATCAATCCAGTGTTTGGGGTTGGGGGTTTGGTCTTCTGGTTTTGCCAAATATTTTAAATATATAGATACTATGTAATAATATACTAGTTAATCGTAGATTTTTTAATTATTATGTATAAACAAATTTACATTAGTAGTTTTAAATCTGTAAGAATCAAGTTGTTTATTAAAATTTCAATTATTCATCTTTTCATTTATACGTCATTTTGCGTCAGTTCCTTGAAATATGTATGAATGTTGCTTTACTGTATTTTATAAAACGTTTTCCGATTCGAGTCTTTACAAATACTTTGTATATATCAAATAAAAAATACTCAAGCAATAGAGAGGGTAAAAAGTTAGAATAAACTGGATTTCGGATATTTTTCCAATATAAAAAAAGAGTTTAAAGTTCCAGGAAATTTTTGATAATAATAGAAAATTGCAGTGGCGGCTCGTCCATTAGGACTGCAGAGCTGCGGCACTGAAAATTTCTTTAACTTTGTAATTTCATTTTTAATCTTATTCGCTTACTTGTTCACTCTCAGAGTTCCATGACTTACGAAGATTCAAAAAAGTAATAAAAAATTGAAAAGAAGACAGAAAATGACTCAGAATTAAGAGAGGAGCAGATCTGAGCTGCAAAGTACTCTGCCCCCAAAAGAATTCGTTCACTGAGCAGAAAATCCGGAGAGAAAAAGCAACTCTTTCCCCCTTTAATTCAGACAGGCTATGGGCTGACGGGCGAGCAGCTCTGGCTGGCACGGAGCCAACTGAACGAGAAAAAGAGGCTCTTTTTAATTTATTTTTCTTTTTTCCTCATTCCCACACAAAGTGGCAACCTCTTTGGCTGTTTATGGGTTTTGCTTTCGGTTGGTGTTGCGTCGACAGAAACACATCTGGTTGATTGATTATTTGCTTTCTCTTGATAGAAGGCTAGATTTATTTTGAAGAAGATATTCATTTTTGGAAGAGTGTTATCGAATGAAGTGGGCGAGGAGGGAATGTGTATGTGGAGCTTTGATTTTTTTTTCGTGAGCAGAATCGTCACATCAACATTCACTTAACTTTCTGTTAGTAAAACTAGTAGTAAATGTCATATATGCTGGTTATTTAATTTGTGTGAAAAGCAGGAAATTTCATATCTGGTTTTGAAATTAAAAAAATTGGATACTGAAAGTTAAAGTAGCTTTTTAAAAATGTATTCCCATGTTAAATATCTTCTTGAAGCCTTCCTCGCTTCTGAGCTCACGAGCCGCCACTGGAATATTGTCTGATATTTCGAAAAGCAATTGCTCTTTATTTTTTTATACTGATTCTGCGACATTAAAACAGAGCTGGAAACATCAGTAAACTAAAACTGTCTTCGAGCAAACATATAAAAAGTAACGCTTTTAAATATACGCTAAAAGCGGAAAATAATTTCTGTTATCAAGAATGTGAAGGTCAAAAGAAAATCGTAAAAGCTTGAGGTGCCGATACATTAAAAGTGCTTTCAGTAGATTGGTATTGTATAATATCACATTCATAATATATATTAATTTTAATGAATGTTAAAGAATTTTCCTTTTTTTATATTCATTGTGCCTTTTTATCATATTATTTGTAATGCCGCAAGCTTTTATAATTTTTTCTGGTATCTCCAGATTTTTGATTGAAAAAAGGAATTATTTTCTATATTTTAGTGCAAGAACAAAAACGAGTGTTTTAAAAAGGTTTTTTATTCGTATTATTTTCGGCTTTTTATGCTTTAACATATTTCATAATTGAAATAATTATGAAATTTTAAATAATTTTTTTCTCAAATTCACAGCCAGATGGCGCCACTCGAAAACCGAAATTAATCGATTAATTAATCAGCATTTTCTGAAAATATTGTCGCCAAATGAGGTAACTCAGAATTTTTTTTTTCTTTTGAAGAGCTTTTTAAAGGTTGTGCGCGATTATGGCGAGCTTCGCCATGTCGCCGTACCACGTTCTGAAGTCTTACCGATTTGGTTTTAGGATTCTCTTTATATATCTTGAAACTCATATTACCATTTTTTTGCACTTTCATAATTTTCTTCGTGAATTTTCTCTGAATGTTTGATCTGTGTTCTAAATGCTTACAAAGTCAACAAAAAGACCTTTAAGTCCAAAAAATTAATTCTGACCGATTTAAGTTAAAATATCAGAGGCAAAAAAACAGAATGTTCTGTAAGCAAATATCATTATCATCACTTATTATATCAAAAACATCAGAAGCAATTTATCTGCACTCCATTCCATCCGTTTGTCCCAACACTGGTTTTTTCCCCCCACCCATTCAAGTCGAAAAATCAGTCACGTTATTCATAATGCGCTCCAAAGTGCGATATCACCGGTCTTCGAACCCCCTATTTCCTCCCCACTCAGAGGAATTCTGATTAGGTAGCCTCGAAGAGAGGTCCCATTCTAGGCAAATGCTTTGATCTGCCGCTACCCCCGAATATGGGCCCCAATTTACAATCGGAGTAAATTCAATCGGATTACAATCTTTACACGATAACTCAAAAACTTCTAAAACTACAGGGATGAAATTTGGTATGCGATCTTTACACATAATTTGTAGGTTTCTATCAAATTTTAGACAAAATCCGTACGTGGAAAGTCTGTCTGTCTGTATGTTCGTGTAAATGTGAACGCAATAACTCACAAACTTAAATAGCTAGGTGGATAAAATTTGGCACACATTTTTATTATCAGGAATGTAGGTTTGTATCAAACTTTGGACCCAATCCGTCAAAGAGTTGACTGTCTGTCTGTTTAATCACATACTTTTGAACGCAATAACTTCTTTAAAAATACTTTGATAAGTGATATTTGCTATGTGGCCTTCTTACCTTAATGGTAGATTTGTGTCCAATTTTTGTGTCAATTGGTTAAAAAAAGGCGTTCAAATTGCAAATTTCGTTTTCTTTATCTTACACCCATCCCTATTGGTAATCACGCCGGCTTCTAATTCCACTTCCGCGTTGGACGACCTTCGGAAATCGTGGTACGACGTTTCGCTTATTTTCCCTCTCCACTGCGTTAGGGATTCTTGTTCGTTTTACTGAATTTTAGCTTTTTTTTTCTCTACATGTGTTAGGAGTATATGAGAAAGTTTAAGGGAGACCAGTCCCGATGGGTCCTTCTCGTGTTCCAAAATTTCCATTTTGGAAGTGATATGAATGGCCTGCTTTAAGAGTTGCTATAATTTCTGCGGCTCTCATCAGCGACTTGGTATGAGGTTCACCACAGTTTCCTTCGCAGACCGCGCCAAGGCGAAAAGTCAACAATAATAACGGAGAAAATGCGCCAAGCGACAGCAAACTGCGCCTAGTGCTCGCCGCCAATAAACAGTCGCAATATAAAATTTGAACCGAATATGTAATTTGAACGCCTTTTTTTCAACCGATTGAAACGGAAATTGGGCACGGATCTACAAATTAAGTTAAGTAGACCTCATACCAATTTTTATTTAGTTACCCCTTTGCGGATTGGTAACTTTTTAGAACACTGAGATCAGGTGGAGCACTTTATGTGCCATCTCGTTTCTTGCAACTCTACGCTTATTTAATTACACATAACTTTATTTTTTATGGTATAATAAGATTAGAGGTTGAATGGATGGATGATAAAAACATTTGTGTTCGAGTTTGAATTTCTATATTCTTCGCGAACTGGATTGTTCTCGAAATCAGTCTCAGAATCAGTTTTTAAGTCGCTGTACCCAGTCACTTCTCCATCGAGATATGATGCATCAGATTCGTCCTCAGCTGCTATTTTCTTGCTTAAGGCGACCAGGACCTTCAATATCAGTTTTTTAAATTTACAACTAATCAATTTGAAATTTTTCAGGGAGGCATAGGAGCACTATATAAGACAACACACATCATTTCACTGCAAGATATTTATTTATTTCTGAGTTATAAATGTAATATTTAATAAAAATTAATAGCTTTGATGGTAAATGTCCCAGGCGCTTCAATTTTTGTTCACATTTCAAGACATTTTACATAAGTATAAAGACATTTATGGAGAAGAATTTTTGGCATTCATATGGAAGTAATTTTGCTATTAAACTGCAATATTTTCTTCCATATCAAATATTGGGCATATTTTTTTTCCAAAATCAATAGTATCGAGTTATTATTTGAATTCATTTTGAAATTCCTTTTTGAAACATAAATATTAATCTCACATTTTATTTGAAAGGGGTTATATTAACTAATTTTAAAAATTAGAATGATTTCGAGAAATTTTGGAGGGCCTGGAACATTTGTCATAAAGACTGTTAGTTGTTATTAAAAATTATATTTATACCCATAACTCAGAAAGAAATAAATATATTGCAGTAAAAGTTTGTGTGTTGTTTTATATAGTGCTCCTATTAGTACCTGCAAAATTTCAAAGTAATTAGTTGAAACTTTTAACCAGCGGGAGTGTTCTTCCCTAAACTTTCTCGTATACTTCCCCAAAGAGGTGTCGTTTCCCCTTCCCCAGCGTCGCTAAAAAAATTCGAACCTATTGTTACCCAGAATCCAATGACTATCAGAAGGTTTTTCATTATAGTGATTGAAAAATATCTAGGCAAATAATGAAATTCAAGGAAATGCGTAACGATTTTCCTCTCTTACCGGCTCAAGGACAAACTGGCGTAATTCGCTACTCCGTAATGAAATTCCTCCCCGTTCTTCCAGTACGCATGCGCGTGGAGATAACGGATTCTCTTCAAAGGTTAATTATACGGACCGACAGACAGTCAACCTTTTGACGGATTTGGCCCAAACTTTTATACGGACCTACATTCATGACGATAAAACCATGTACGAAATTTTATCCATCTAGCTATTCAAGGTTTTGAGTTATAGTGTTCACATGACCGCGGACAGAGAGATAGACAGACTTCCCTTTGACGAATTTTGTCCAAAATTTGATAGAAACCTACAAATTATGTGTAAAGACCACATACCAAATTTCATCCCCGTAGCTCTAATAGTTTTCGAGTGATCGTGTTCACAGACAGACATGATTCCAAAATTGTGTTTTTCGGACTCAGGGAGGTCTAAAACGTGATGATTCGTCAAAATTTCGAGTTCGAATTTTTTGACGATTACAACACTTTCTCTTTGTATACTTCGTATACGAGAAAGTAAAAATGATCTTGAGGGTCCCTGGTCGCCTTAATTCTTCAAAAACAACCGAATATTGATCTGTAGGGATAATTCCTCGCCATTTCGAGAAAGCCGGGTTGGGTTATGGGGAGCGTTTCATGCACTTTCAAGTGCGATCAGACCGAACTGGCTGATTCATTGTCAATGGAAACTATCGGAGCAAGTAGAATGAATGTTAATACGAAGTTAGAGGGGTGGCGATCTGTCTACCTTCGTTAGTTTTTATTCAGCGTATGTTAAATACCACTGGCGCACTCTAAACGCCGTACCTGTCTGCAAAGGGTTAAGGGATATGGTTTACGAGTTATCCTGTTCACAAGTATGCGGTTATACAGACCGACAGACAGTCAAACCTTTGACGGAATTGGTCCAAAATTTGATACGGACATACATTCCTGATGATGAAACTGTGTACGAAATGTTATCTATCTAGCTATTTAAGTTTTTTAGTTACCGTTTTCACGTGAACACGGACAGAAAGACAGACTTCCTGTTCCTGTGGACGAAATTTGTCAAAAAATTGACAGAAGCATACAAATTATGTGAAAAGACCACATACCAAATTTCATCGCTCTAGCTTTAATAGTTTTCCAGTTATCGTGTTCACAGAGTGACATAATTCCAATGGTTCCAATAATCCATGATAATAAAACTGTGTACCAAATTTTATCTTTCTAGATATTCAAGTTTTTGGGTTAGAGTGTTCACATGAATGCGAAGAGACAGACTTCCCGAAGAAGGACTTTGCCCAAAATTTGATAGAAACCTGCAAATTATGTGTAAAGATCACATATCAAATTTCATCCCTGTATCTCTAATAATTTTCGAGTTATCGTGTTCACAGACAGACATAATTCCAAAATTGTGTTTTTCGGACTCTGAGAGGTCTAAAGCGTGGATATTCGTCAAAATTTCGAGTTCGAATTTTTTGACGATTATAATACTTTTTCTTTGTATACTTCGTAAACGAAAAAGTAAAAATTTAAAAATAACATGTTTGGGAAGTCCGGTTACACTATCAAATAGAAATAAACAACTTCAAAGGAGATGGAATTCAAACATTATGAGGAAGTGAAAGCTTAGGCACGTGGAAAATGAAAAGCAAAAGAGTGAATGAAGAGGCAATTCGTGCAAAGCAGATCTTTCCATGCCGCTGACTAATACTATATTTCACATTTGCGTTTTGTTATGGAAAAGTTCTCGAAAACGAGCAGCTGTCGGAAGTGACAGGCAGAGAGTAAACCTTTGACTGATGATAAAATAATAACAACGCGCAACGAAAAACAACAGCTTAGAAAAGAAGGGGGAAGTGCTTTTAGCTAACTTGAACTCTCCGATTCCTATTACGATTGGAATAGAGAGACATCGAAATACGGAACGCCAGCGTTTCTCTTTCAAAGATAAGGCAAATTCACTTCCCCTATCAAAAACCGCAATGACAGCTGGCTCTCCCCGAATTCTAAGAACACCCTCCCCTGTTCCCCAAACCTTTCTGGGCAAGACACTCTAAAAAAAAGCGCGCGCTGCGGGTGCGAAATCAATCACACTTAACAAATGGGGGTGGTAACTTTACAGTGATATTCGGACGTCCACCGTCTTTTGCTTGAATGGACGGTTGGGACTATCCCGTATTGATAGAGTTAATGCAAAGGTCAAATAAGAGTCTTACGTTTTTTTTCTCAGAGTAAACTTTTATGGACAAAGTCTGACCTATTAGTTGAAGAGACTGGTTTTTTTTTATGAAAGATTTTACAGTGAGCGGATTTTTTCCCCTTAATGTATTTTTCTTTATTTCTGTGGCCGATTTTAGAGTAATTAATTAGGGAGCAATTTGCACTTAATTACAAAACAGGAAAATGGCGTTTAGTGGAAATTACACCCATTTTTTAATAATAGTTATTTCTGAGGAAATCATAGCTATCATATATGCAAGATACAATGCAAGTTAGAAATGAGATGAAACAGAAGAAATATATATATATATATATATATATATATATATATATATATATGATATTTTAATTTTTTAACTTTCCTAAATAATCTTAACGACACCTCATTTTAAGTACTTCTACTTTCGTCATAATAAACGCACTACAACTTTCTTTTCAAATCACGAGTTTCTGAAGGGGAAATTCCCTTTCATGGGTACTTAAGCGTTCTGCGCATTCTTTTTTGCCCTTTTTCACGCCAGCATGTAAGCTTTCAACAAGAACGCGCCGCTCGGGCGTAAACTTCTGAATACTGGTCATGGAGCTACGTAAAAATTAAGTACTTTACCTATGAAGAAATAACATAATGCCTGAATAAAAGAAGATTAAGCAAATATTGTCTCTTCCATGATCAAAATGGACTGCATTTCACCTTTCTAAAGCCTGATCTTATATATATATATATATATAATCACGTGTAATAAACTAAGTATTTTTAGTGGTCTTGAAAAAGAAATTCAAAAATTTGTTCAAATTAAACACGATACTTTCGCTAACAGTTAACTTTGTATAGATATGACTTGAATATTCATATTGTGATGTATTTCAGCATTGTATGGAGAATCGTGGAGTCTTCTTTATCAAAAATAATACATTTATTGGACGTCTTCCACAGCACAAACATGTAAAACAAACACATACATTTACATCACAAGCGTTACATCACGCACTGACATCGAATTCCATCTTCAATCCTCTTATTATTCTCCGTTGCTAGGCAACGTTAGCAAAAGACAAATATATCGCTGCCAAACTATTTTTATAACCTTTAGAAAAGAATTAATGCCAAACGATATTTTTAAATTAATTTCATTTATGACCAAACGATATTTTTAAAGTAATTTCTTTTATGACCAAACGATTTTTTTATCTAATTAATTTTTTTCTTTAAATATTTTAATAATTCTACAAATATATATTTTTTATTCATTACGAATATGACAATATCGAAACTTTAATAAAACAAATCAATTCCGATTAAAATAAATAAAAAAATATTTAATAAATAGTACTACCTCCTTTCCAAGAAAATTAATTATTTTTGTTTTTCTTCAAATTAATATCAGAAATTAGAATTTTTAAATTTTATTCATCGTGAATGCGGTTTCTTATTTTTTTATTAATTAATTTATTTTCATTTTAGTATCTCACATCATTCAGAAGGCTCAGATGCAGAGGAAAATCACTATTTTTTGAACTTTCGCAACTTCTAATGTGATGTTAGAAAGATGAAAAAAAAAAAAAACTTCCAATCTTGAATTGAAGTTCTGACTTTTTAAAATAAAAGTTTATTACTACAACAGAATATCATAAAATTACCTTTGGAAGATTTTGCTCTTATTATTTTTACTTTCTCGTAAACGAAGTATACAAAGAGAAAGTATTATAATCGTCAAAAAATTCGAACTCGACATTTTGACGAATCTCTGCGTTTTAGACCTTCCCGAGTCCGAAAAACACAATTTTGGAATTGTGTCTGCCTGTCTGTGAACACGATAACTCGAAAACTATGAGAGCTACGGGGATTAAATTTGTTATGTGATCTTTATACATAATTTGTTGGTTTCTGCCAATTTTGGTCTGTATGTCCGTGTTCATGTGAATGCGATAACTCACAAACTTAAATAGCTAGGTGGATAAAATTTGGTACACATTTTTATCATCAGGAATATAGGTTTGTTTCAAACTTTGGACCCAATCCGTCAAAGGGTTGACTGTTTGTCTGTATAATCGAATACTTTTGAACGCAATAACTTCTTTAAAAAATTACTTTGATGAATGAAATTTGGTATGTGACCTTCTTACTCTAATGGTAGATTTGTGTCCAATTTTTGTGTTAATAGGTTAGAAAAAGGCGTTCAAATTACAAATTTCGTTTTCTTTATCTTACACCCAGCCCTACTGATAATCACGCCGGCTTCTAATTCCATTTCCGCGTTAGGCGATCTTCGTAAATCGTGGTGTGACGTTTCGTTTAATTTTACTTTCTCGCATACGAAGTATACAAAGAGAAAGTATTGTAATAGTCAAAAAATTCGAACTCCAGATTTTGACGAATCTCCACGTTTTAGACCCCCCTGAGTCCGATAAACACAATTTTGGAATTATCTCTGTCTGTGAACACGATCACTCGAAAACTATTAGAGCTACAGGGATGAAATTTGGTATATGGTCTTTACTCATAATTTGTAGGTTTCTATCAAATTTTGGACAAAATCCGTAGAAGCGGAGTCTGTCTGTCTGTCTGTATGTCCGCGGTCATTTGAACACCATAACTCAAAAACTTGAATAGCTAAATGGATAAATTTGGTACACAGTTTTATCGTCATGAATGTAGGTCCGTATAAAATTTTGGGCCAAATACGACAAGCGGTTGACTGCCTGTCGGTCTGTATAATCGCATACTTGTTTAATTTTGAAACTAAATCTTTATCTCCATGCGCATGCGTACTCGTAGCAATCCCTGTACTCGCGGAAGGATTACGTCACTTTGTCCTTGATTTTAATTCGATTCTCCATGCGCATGCGTACTGGTAGCAATCTGTGCACGCGGAAGGATTACGTGACTTTTTGTTTGAGCCGGCAAGAGTAGAAATTGGCACGCATCTCTCTGATTTTGAGTCTTTACCTAAATATATTCTGATAGTCATTGGATTTTGGGTTACAATAGGTTGGAATATTTTAATCCACGCGGGGGGGATGGGAAACAGCACCTTTTTAGAGAAGTATACGAGAAAGTTTAGGGGAGACCACCCCTCTTGTTTTTCAGATGTATTTCGCATGGTATATTATCAAAAGGTCAATGAATAATTTTTTTTACAAGGGGTTTTATAAAATCTTCTCTTCATTTAAAACTTGTGTTTGAAGTATGTATGGAATCCATGTATTTCATCGTTCAAAAGTTTTCATTTACTTCCACCATATATTAATTCTTTAGCGATCCAAAGAAAACTATATCAAACTATCAAAGGATTTTTCAGTATCTATAGCGTGTAAGATGTAGAGATATGTTGTACGACTGAATAGCAGAATTTCGGTTCGGTTATAAATGATTAATTTTTTAAAAACTGTTTTTGGGAACAATAACTCCTAAAAATGTTTAGATATTTGCGAGAATTCCATCTGGAATAAATATTTTAACAAGAGTTTCAGACGGAATTCTTTTTATGTTCTTTCAACCCATGTAAATTTTAAAAGCAAGTTTTATAATTTTTATAAGTATTTAAGTTTATAGTATCAAATTTTTTCAGGCAATGTCACAAAAGGTCGCATGAAAGAATCTGAACAATTTCTAAAAATCGGTAAAAATCATATTTATCCCAAACAAGTTAACGATTTTCTATACAAAGCGTGATTTAGCTAATTTACTGAATTTTTTTCCAAGAGGAAACTGAAACAAATTGTGCATTTTTGAAGTTATAGGGGGAGCGACCAAAACTAAATTAAAATGTCTAAAAATTTAAATATTTATAAAAATAAAAGGATTTCTTTTAATTAAATTAGACAGATTAAACATTAAATTATAAAATAATAACTCTTTTTTAAAACCGAAAGAGGAAAAATAAGGTGTTTTAGAGAAGGAATAGTATTTCACTGGAAAAAAGAAACTTCGTTTTTTGTAGTTTTTCGAAAAAAATGAAAAGAAAAAAATTACATCGATAGAGAAGTGACAAAAACAACAACGTTGCATTTTAGAAAGAATAGAATTAAAACAAATTTATTTTCTGGCTTGTGAAACTCCAGAATGCATCTAAAACTTTACCTCTTAAATATTTCACAGGGAAAAATTATCCACTTTCAAATCATTTTAATCAAATTAAGAAAAAGATTGCATCAAATAAGTTTCCAGCAGAAGGCAATCATGCAATTTCTAGTATTGAAGTGAAAATTAGTTTTATCGTTGTTCATTTAATTAACAGAATTAAAGGATAAGACTTTATGTAGCATATAAATCAATTTCTACTAATG
>BGPR01006618.1:15336-31165 GCA_013235015.1 Araneus ventricosus | reverse complement strand
CCCTTTTGTCTTTCGATTGTTTTTCTTGTTCTCTGAATTTCAGCATTGACTTGTTCAGTAAAAAAGTGAGTGCCGTAAAATTTTATTAAATATTATTATAATTATTCCATAAGAAACGGAAACTTCAATTTCTTTTTCGTTTCTCTCGTAATTTTTTCCCTTTCGTCTTAATTTCGGCATAGAATGGTTCAGTAATGTATGGCAGTAAAATTTTAAACAGATGTCCATGCTAATCAAATCTTCCAAGAAAAAAAATATTACAGATGAACTCCAGTAGAATATATATTTTTAGTTGGCTTTTAGCAATATTCAATAATTCTACTAAAACGTTTCTCTAAGAATTTTAAGGAATTATTAAAATTAATTCATTTAACAGGTCTAATTACCAATCAGATCACTAGATGGCGCTACCTCCTCAAGCCAGAAGAATTAAAAGAGAATAACATCGGCAGGAAAAACGTTTTGTCCAGAAGTTAACTTAAGAGTGTTTTTAGTTTGAAAGGCCTTCGTTTATCAGTTTCTAACTGCAGCTATCTTTGTAAATTATATTTTTTCTTTAACGTCTTGCTTTTTTAGTTCTTAGAACTAATATTGATTTTTTTAAAAAAATACATTTAATTTTCAAAATTGTTTAGAATGTACAGTCATTATTTCATTTTTTTTTTTTTTTTGCAAACACCCGTTTTCAAATAGACGCCCGTTCTGATCCAGGCGTCTGAAAACAGCAGATAATATTCTTTCCCCGTGGTGGTGGATTGTTGAAATTATTATTTTGCAGCATACAAAATCTCATGACATCTTTCAGGAAATAATAGCCCTCAGTTGCTTCAAAACAAGAATGCCCTTGCATTGCAAGCTTGCTGTAAGTTTGCAAAACAGGCTTCTTGCAAACATGCAAAGATAGCACAATAAAGAGTTAATTATCTTTGTCTCTGCTTTAAAAATACATCCGATTTTTAATAGCATCTCCTAGACAGTCCTTCTTTTTATTAATTCAATAAATCAATGATAATTTGTGGAAAAACTAACTTTTTTATAAAAAAAAATTGAAATATTTTCCATCTTTATACCAGGGCCGTACCGAGGTGATCCTGCGCCCTTGGCGGAACTAGCAAAGCTGCGCCCCCCCTCCTTACGTGACAAATTTTCATTAATTTTTCATCCCTTCTATAAAACACCTACCCGGGAAAAAAATACATTCCTGCAAATATTTTTATACACAAATTTAGCATATTTTATGATTTATTAAAAAAGGTTTAATAAAAATTACGTACTCTTATAATTTACAGGTTTTATTTTAAACTGTTTTCTTGATTTCATTAATTTTTTAAAATTTTGAGTTGAGAATGTGATTTGAAGTCAAAGAGAGAGAGCAATTTTCGCTAATAACTACATTTTGCTAGTAAAATAACTTATGAAATTAGGGTTCAAAAAATAGGTTCTTTTAAAAATATGGGGCAAAAAGTTATTATTTTTCAACAAACATTGACTTTTTTTAGGTTTAATTTTGTTTATGAACATTAAAATTTCAACATTAAGAAAAAGGCGATATATAGTTTTCTTTAAAGTGCGAGTTCTAGTAAGAAGATGGAGAATTTTTCAAAAATTTTTTTTTATAAAAAGACCTATTTAATTTTTTACAAATTATATTGATTTATTGAATTAATAAAAAGAAGGACGATCTAGGAGATGCTATTAAAAATCGGATGTTTTTTAAAACAGGGACAAAGATCAAAACCAGATATACAACTGTATCCAGGTCATGGTGTGTAAGTGTGCTGTATCAACTTTGCAGCAAACTTGTTTTGCAATTGTGGTGTGAAGTTTGCCATAACAACTTCACAGCAAACTTTTTTTGCAAGTGGGTTGGTCGATTATGCTTTGTTACTTTGCAGAAAGTTTCTGCAAAGTTGCCGCATTAAGTTTGTCATGACAAGCTAATATAAAAAAAATCACACTTGCTGCAAGTGTGCGTGCTATCTGGGAAGGGGGTCAAAACCAAATAAGCTGGCAAATTGACCACTGGACAAAACAACTAGCCACTCCCGTGTTATTTAGTGAGCCTCTGAAGACTTATTCTCAAATCCTTTTTTATTTGCACAGCAGATCGTACCAATCTAACTCTTAAACTAAGTTTTTTAAATGGTCAATTTTGCACCCCCTTTGTGCCTGCGCCATTGGCGGGGGCCAATCTCGCCACCCCCTCGGTACGGCCCTGCTTTATACTAAACTAGCAGTACGTTCACGGCGTTGCCCGTGGAATCAGGACTTTAACAAAATGAAAAAAAATAAATAAATAAAAAACGTCCACAATGACACGAAAAAGTTTTGAAATCAAAATCAAAACAAAGGATACAAATTATTGGTTTTCCCGCTTATTTTCCTTCTCGATAATGACATTTGACAGTACAGAATAAAAAATAAACCGATATTTTCGAAAAAGTTTTTTTTTTTAGGATTTAAAAGATTGATTCCTATAAACCAGGTAAAAAGTTAAAGAATGAAAACCGAATGAAATCTTAAATGATTTCAAATGGAACAATACGCCTCGAAAGATACAGACAAACATAATTTCTATAGTATTTAAATATATCCAAAATGAATCAAAGAAGAAAAGAAAAAGAGAGAAAATCTTTCACTTCAGATTTAAACTTTTAAGCCATATTATGTAAATAATAGCTCCTTGAAATCATATTTCATTTTTTCTAGCTAAAGATATCAGCCGTTTGATTTGATTTGAAAAAGGGTTTTTTGGGATTTTCAGATACAAAGGCTATTATCCCCTATTCATTCCAAAGTTCTTTTCAATCCGTAATCAAAAAAGAAGGAAAAATTGCCATCATTGGTCTAGAACTATAGCCGATATGATTCGGTCAAGACAAAAAAAAAAAAAAAATGGCGCCCTCCTAGAAGGGCTTCCAAATTCTTTTTTTTTCATATCAGCCGTATACTCAACTGTCGAACAGTATAAAAACAAACAAATTAAAAGAATTATTTGTCGAAGCGAAGCAAAGGGGTTAGGACGTCACGTGATTTCGTCGAAATGCATGTTGGGAAAATCCGTCATGCGACCTTGATTAGAACCGATTGAAGAACCGTAAAGAGAATTTTGAGGCGAAAATGTTTTAACACTTCAGAAAAAAATAATTAAAATTCAACCAATTGTTCAATTTTAACCATTCTTGTCTTAAATCACGGAGTAACGTTATGTTTATTACTTCAAAAAATTTCAAATTAATAACAAAATTAGAACGGCGGATGCAAGAAATTGAAATTCCAAACAAAGTGTATTAGGTTTAACCGACTATTTTTAAATTTTTTTTCAAAATTCAGTAAATTACGTTAGAAATTCAAAACTAACTTCATTAGAGCGAAAATCGCATGCTCTTTCCGATGGTGTGTCTATTTTTGTCGTACACTTATTCGAAACCATTCTATTGAGAAATTAGTGCGAAAAATTAACCAAAACAATATAAAAGATTAAATAAAAAATTTTCTAGATTAAATTTTAAAATTTCGGCTTCTAGGTGCATTCCGTCACCGTTAGGACTACCTGTGTGCCAAATGTCAAAGTTGTAAGTGCGATAGATTCGTCTGGACATCGCACGCAGGCACACACACACGCACACATACACACAAACATTGCCTTTTATAAGTATAGATATAGAACTCGCACTTTAAAGAAAACAATATCGCCTTTTTCTTAATGTTGAAATTTTAACGTTTATAAACAAAATTAAACCTAAAAAACAGGCAATGTTTGTCGAAAAATAATAACTTACATTTTGTTCCATTTTAAAAGTAATTACTTTTCAAACATAATTTCATAGTTTATTCTACATGCAAAACGTAGTTATTAGCGAAAGTCGCTCTCTCTTTGATTTCAAATCATGTTCTCAACACAAAATTTAAAAAATTAATGAAATCAAGAAAAAAAGTTTAAAATAAATCGTATGCGCGATGTATTAGCACAATCTATCTTCTCTCGCAGTCTAACTGGCTGAGTGGTTTAGAGCATCATGCTAGCAAGCGCTAGGTCGCGAGTTCTAATCCGAGGCTGTGTTCGTACTCTCTTTTTCTATGTGTGCAATGAGTTTGACATGGCAATCTTGCTGCAAGTTCATCGCGTGGTGACTTCGAAGCTTGCGTTAACTTGTTTCAAGCTTGCATTCTTTTCGTGTCAACTTTGCTGCGAGCTTGCTGCAAACTAAAATTGCTATCTGGGAAGTGAATATAACTAAACTAACTTTCAGAATATTTCTCAGTTTTGTACCTTTTGGAACAAAACTTTTGTTTTATTTATTTTTCAAAGTGAAACGTGAGATACGAAGACCTTGTATCTTGCATACTTATGAAAAATAACTGGAAAATTATTATGTTCCATTTAAAAAAAGTTCCTCAATGCTCAGCGCTTGCCTTTGACAGGGAAATAAAAGATTTTCGAAAATGGATACATTTTTATGAAATGTTGTTCAGGAAAAATGTGTTTTAAGAAATAGATGATTTTAACAATGTTGAAGTGGTAATGAAGTTGTGGATATTGGTATTGTACTCATAACCACTTATCTCCTAAAATGCACCAATCACCTAGTCCTTATAAAGCATCTTAAAAATGTTTGTCCTGAATCAAAGAACCTTCCTAAACACCAAAATTTTACACACAAGAATCATTTAAAGAAGAAACTTCGAAAGTGTTTAAGGGAAGTATTCTTAGGTTAGCCTTTCTTTTTATATGCTAAATATAGCAAAACTGATATTCTCATCAAGAAATATGGATGGATACAGATACATGGATGATTTGCTTATTTTAAATTCCGAAAACTTTTATTTCATTTTTAATTTTTATCCAAAAGAACTTAAACTTAATAAAACGAACTCTTATCAAAATAAAGGTACCTTTTCAGATATTAAAATTGAAATTAATAAGGAAAAAACTTCAATTGGCCTGTATGATAAAAGATCTGAATTTAATTTCAAGTGTAAAAATCTTTGTGATTATCATACCAATATAGATTCTAGAGTTTTTAGAAACGTTATTTTTAAACAAGCTAACAGAATTAAAAAATATGCAATAAAAATGATTTCTTAATGGCTTCCAATGCTTTTTTAAAGACTCTCAATGACAACCATTTCCCTTTTAATATTCACGGCATTAAAGAACTTATCCTTGAAAGCAGCCTGGAATATACAATCTAAAGAAATCACTTTCATTGAGGATAGATGGAAAGCCCTTAGATGGAAACTAAGGTCTTTTTTTATTAATATGTCTAAATAGTTCCATTCCCTAAAAAATTCCTGTTTTTACTTCTTCTGTTTAGTTTTTTCGAATATAAATGGCGCCACGGGACTAGTGTTTCTTTTATAATTTGATAATACCTCCTTTTAAAAGAAAGTTAGCGTGGGTTTGGGATTACGTGAAGACATGTTTTCTCTTTTTTCTCTACTCTGGGCATGGGGTAAGTTTATATTTATGATGACTAACTTTAAAAAAGCCAGATGGCTGATATTTTTAAATCAATCTTATTAGCGTTTTGATGTTTGTGTTTTGTTTTCCTCTTTCCTTTGAAATAATGCTTTTTGATGTACAGATCTCCTTTGTCTTGTGTTTGGGAAATTTTGGGCTACGAAAAGCTATGTTTGGCGTAATGCAAGCTTCTTACAGAAAAATTTCCAATTATTATTTTGAATCCATTTCGAATAAAGTCCTTAGCCCTTGAAAAAATGGACTAGAATGGATTCCTTGTTTTTTTAAATTACCTCTGAGTTTATCTGTTTTTGGCTTTCTTTGTATGATATTGATTTCCAATATGCTCATCAAAGGTTTTTGCGTCAAAACAATTTAACTAGTTTAGTTATATTAACGACCCGTTTTGAAGTAACAAGAGGGATATTTTGGGACGGACCCCTTCATTTTGAACCGAGATCAGATGACGACACCTGAGCTGGCAGCCCCTCTCAAAATTTCCGCACCACATCAGCGGTGGAAGTTTGACTCCTATGCATAACTTAGCGTGCAACAGTCTACATACGCGGGGAATCTTCAGTGGAATCGGGTTTCGAACCTGGAACCATCCGGCCACTTGTATAAATTAACAGCAGAGATCACCACTAAACCTCAGTGGAAGCATTTTCAGTAGCTCTCAAATGTTTATCAGCTTCACAGCCGACCAAAGTCCAACTGATTGCTCTTGGTTTGAGAGCTTGCTTTTATACCTTTTCAACAGGAAGTGACTTAAATACGTAAGAAGTGACATAATCTGTAGAAGGTTCTTGGCATTTCTGGCTCCCAGTAGAGATGGGACCACAGTTCAGGATTTCTCTAGAAGATTCCTTTTGCGCCGAAGTTGCCAACTTTTTCGCAAAAGTCGCCAACTTTGTCGCCAAGGTTAGTATGTCAGGGAAACAACTTTACACTTTCGTAACAATATCCAATCCCCATTTTCTCCATAATGCATCAGATCAATCACAAACAAATCAAAACATTTAAGCACAAAATGAGTGATCCGGTGGCGCTTAAAAGTCAAAGAAATGTGCTACAAGGATATTTTTTAATGTACAGTGGTAGAAGAGTAATTTTAATGAAAAACAAGTAGCAGAATTTTTCTCTAGTTTATTTACCTTTAAAATAACGTAATTATTTTTTTTTGTCATGCATTTTCAAAAAAAAGCTTGAAAAATTGTGTCATCGGTCAAATTACGGAAACCGGTTTCCAAGGTTGGACCACTAGTTTCTTGAAGCACAATTAAAACACGTGTAATTACTTTAAGGACAATTAATTAAATATTGTTACGAAGCTGTAAAGTTGTTTCCCTGACTATTCTAACCCTGGCGACAAACGTGAAGACAAAGTCGGCGAGTTTGGCGATAAAAGGAATCTTCTAGAAAAATCCTGAACTGTAGTCTTATCTCTACTGGGTTATTTACAGTTATTTCCTATCTATTTAAAACGTTATTTACGCAGAACGTTATAAACGTTATAACGCAGGCATAATGTTCATCATCAAATATTGCCTCATTTTTCTTATACTATTTATCTATCCAATTTGCCGATAGAAAACGCAACTGTAATTCAACAAAAACCACACAAACGTCTGTGCATATGTGCGAAATGTGCTTACAGTGCGTTCAGAATCTTAATTCAGTCTCTTCCATTATTTCAGCGAGGATAGATTTATAATTGTTCCAAGAAGGCAGACAGTCTGCGGTATCGTGACTTAAATCTAATTTGTTAAGCACGAGAAGCGAGGTTACGGGGAAGAGTAAATACTTGAAGTTGTCGCACGTCTTCCGAGATAGCTCCATTTATCAAAGACGCGTGGACCTGCTGTTTGAGACACTCTTCATTTTGCTTCTTTGGACGGAAGACGACTGGCCTAGTCTTGAAGACGATAAAGCGATGATTAACGGGGAAATGTGCGAAGAATCCTCGTATAATTACTGCAAATGAATCTATGGCCGTTGGATGAACGAAGAAGTTTCCTGACTCCAATTAGTATTATATCATCCGACCATAAACATATTCCAAACCGTTAAACTTTAACGCTTGCTGAAATAAAAGATAACGTAATGAAAGAAACTATAAAAAAAGTTCTAAGACAATTTATTTCACAAAATACAACAATATATATCAATGACAAACTGTTGCCATAGAACAGAATTAAAACAAAAGAGAACAACTAAAAATGCAAATTACAAAAGGTTCCAGCACAAAATTACAACAGAAGTTGAAGATCTTATTCGGGTTAGAAGTAGTAGATCGGGCTCTAACATGACACAGTTCTCACTGCGCCACAAATCCACTAATGATTGTTAATGTGGAGCAAGCAAACAGATATTAGGTGGATTCTGAATATTATTATCAAATATCGAAAGCTCGATGGGAAGTACTTGACTTGGATGGTGAGTTTTATAAATTAGTAAAATATAAATTATATTTTAGACAGTAGAGTGCCTATGATGTCTGTGACATATTTAATTTTGTGTTCGTTTCAAAAATCTGAGACTAGTAATTTTGGACGATTTTACCACGAAAAGGGGTGACAGGCAATGAGTAAGATGAAAGCTTTTTCGTAGTTCTTTATTAGGTCATGAATTTCGTCCGATTAGGTACATTTTTTTTGGTTAGACTTTTTTAAGTTAGTCTTTACAGGAAATAAATAAATAAAAATAAAATGTTTTTATATACTGCTAAATAAAATACAAAATCTCCCCCTCCATTTTTCAAATCACCCTTATTTTGGTGTCATCAACTGCCCCTGGCGCATGAGCAAAAGCACGGAGGGTAACCGTATCTGAGCTGATCAGTACCAGGCGGTTAATCATCTCATAAACAGGGAGTGCTGCTCAAAATACTCAAGGGCAGTGATGGCTCGTCCGTAAGAGCTACAGAACTGCCTCTTGAAATTATTTTAAAATCTTGTATTTTCGTTTTTATTCTAATTGGCTTACTTTTCCACTTTGAGAGTTCAATGATCAACAAAAATGGCAAAAAAGTAATAAAAAACGTAAAAGAAAGATTGAAAATCAACCAGGAATTAAGAGAGAGGCATATCAAAGCTGCAGAAGGTTTTGCCCCTTCTATTCGCGTACTGGTCAACGCCGAGAGCGCTCAGTAGGGAGAAAAAGCAAGCAAGCTTTTCTCCACTTGCATACATTTGCATATTTACGGATCCTACTATGGTAGTGATAAAAGCCGCTTTTCACTGGCTCTCTGTGTCACATAACTTGGCGGGCTTCTGAATAACGTCATAGCACCACGTTAACGCAGGATTTTAAATTATTATTTTGTCTGCTGCTATCATATCATTGGGAAACCAAAACTACTTTCTAATTGTGATTATCTGGGTGTTTCTGAAGAAACTGATGAATACATGTTTAAAATGGAACAAATAATGGACGAAACCTTCAGCATTTTAAAGTTCTCTGCCACAGAACTTTGTACAGACGTCATTCAGAAGCACGGCAGGTCACGTGACATTGAAAGCCAATGAAAAGCGACCTTCATCTCTACCATAGTAGGATCCGTAAATATGTCATACATTTGAGCTGCATTTCTCCCAACTCTCGTTTGGCACGAATTCCTCATTTGGCTTTTTATCTCTTTTTCTCAGTAGTCCAGTAATTAAGTAGTTTTTTTTAAAAATCAAACTCTGGAGGAGTTGTAATTTTTTGCTCCTTTATGTTTTTTGGAGGTGCTGATTACGAATCTGAGGTTTACCACCAAAAATTTTGTTGGGATTTTTGTTATAGCCAAAAAAATGTGAAAAAAACTTTTCCCAGTTTTATGCTTATAACTCAAAAAATATCAATTTTTAGTATATCATCATTATATGCCAAAATAATCAGCATAAAATTTCCTACAGCTTAGCTCTGCACAACTTTTGAAGCACTTCTTGTTTCTGAGCTGACGAGTCGCCACTGCTCAAGGAGCAGCGGTGACCAAGTGGTAAGGTCTCGACTTCAGGACGGGAAGGATCCAGTTTCGAAACCCGATTCCGCTGAAGATCTGCAGTGCCTGACGCCCATTGGGCGCTAAATCAGATGTAGGAGCCAAACGCACTCCCGCTGGCGTGGCCCGGAAGTTTGGAGAGGTGGTGCCAACTCAGGCGCCATCCGAAGTGCGGCTCAAGATAAAGAGATCCGTCCCAAAATAGCCCTCGTGTTGTTTGAAAAAGAGGGACGTTAATATAGCTGAACCAAATGCAAGGACTTATACACTGGATAGGTGACTTAAAATATCTGCTAGAGGATCATAAGACAAAATGGTTGCCATAATCAATGAGAAATAGCCAATTAATTTTTCAATAATCTATTTTGAAAAAGAGTTAAACTATAGCTTCGTAGTCGGAGGAACTGTATTCTTTAATTTTCATAGTCAGAGGAAATTTATTCTTTAGTCTTCATAGTCAGAGGAACTTTATTCTTTAATCTTCATAGTCAGAGGTTCTGTATTCTTTAATCTTCATAGTCAGAGGAACTTTATTCTTTAATCTTCATAGTCAGAGGAACTTCTTGTTTTTTTAACCCTTCTATAGTCAGAGGTTCTGTATTCTTTAATCTTCATAGTCAGAGGAAATTTATTCTTTAATCTCCATAGTCAGAGGTTCTGTATTCTTTAATCTTCATAGTCAGAGGAACTTTATTCTTTAATCTTTATAGTCAGATGAACTTTATTCTTTAATCTTTATAGTCAGATGAACTTTATTCTTTAATCTTTATAGTCAGAGGAACTATAGTTTTTATTCCTCGCGTCATCTGACCTGCAAATTTATTTCATTCAAACGTTTTCCGTTTCGAGTCTTTACATATACTTTGAATATATATACTTCTAAAAGGTAATGTTAGTGTGTGTGCGTGTGTGCGCGCAATGTCCAGACTAATCTGTCGCACTTACAGCCATGACAGTTTGCACACAGGTAGTCGTAATGGTGACTCAATGCACCTCGAAGCCGGAATTTTAAAATTTAATCTAGAAAATTTTTTATTTAGTGTTTTGTGTCATTTTTGGCACGTTTACGGCTGTAGTATCTTTTCTAATGATCGCTGAAAAACAATCAATGCACCATCGGATAGAACAATTTTCGTTCTAATCAAGTTTGTTTTGAGCTTTAAATGTAATTTACTGAATTTTGAGAATTTTTTAAAAAATAGTTATCTTTGCCATCGAAATTTTATTTTTGTTTTTAAATTTGCTGCATACGACGTTCTAATAACACTATAATTTTCAATTTTTTTCAGCTTATAACTTGAACGGTTCTGTCGGATTTAAAACAAGAACGGTTAAAATAGCTTTTTCCTTTTTTTTAATTAATTTTTTTCTGGTCAGTTGAAAGATATTTGTTTCTAGCGAGCATACTCCCGCGGAAGTTTATTCGGAGCCTTCCCGACATTAATTGTTGCAATTTCATTGGCTGAGCGCAGGATACGTCATAACTTTCAATTGAATGACTTCGATTATTATTTTTGGCAGTGTCTTAACGTGTTTATGTCTCGCATATTTTACTTGCTGTATAATAATCATTTTCACGTTGCAATTTTTTAATATTGTTTCGGATTAATGTATTCGGTATTATTTTCCTACAGTCGAAATGTCATTATCGTGAAGAAAAATAAGCTGGAAAATCAATAATGTGTATATTTTGTTTTGCTTTAAAAACTTTTTCATGTCATTGTGGGCGGGTTTTTTTTCCTGATTTCACGGGCAACGCCGTGCGCGTACTGCTAGTAGCAAATAAAAAAAATACCCAGATAATTGAGAGGGTAATAACTTAGAATAAACTGGCCAATATAAAAAAAAGTTTGAAGCTCTAGGAAATTTTTGATAATAATAGAATAGTGTCTGAAATTTCGAAAAGCAACTTGTCTGAATTTTTATGCTGATTCTGCGACATGAAAACAAAGCTTGAAGCATCAGTAATCTTAAGACTGTATTTGAGACAACATACAAAAAGTATCGTTTTTAAATAAAAGCTAAAAAGCGGAAAATAATTTCTGTTATCAAAAATCTGATGGTCAAAAGAAAATCGTAAAAGCTTAAATGAACTGATGGATTCTAAAGCTGATGGAAAGAAATAGTAATAAAAAAATTAGAATGTTTTCACAAAAAACACCAAAAACAGCCATTAGCATATAAACAGTAGATTAAACGGAAATGTTAACCAAGTTTTAAGAAAATGCCAAAACGTGCAATAAAGCAATCATTTGCAATCTTGTAACGAAAAAAACATGCTTTGTTCAACAAATAAAGGAACTGTGAATTTATTTCAACATACAGTGAAGCTCTTTAACTATTCAAACGACATCAACACATTTCCAGCAAATAACAGCAATTCAGTATCAGAAGCACAAACTAAAAATTAAAGCTGTTTCATCCGAATTCAACAGAAATCTGCACGTTTCCACAGCAAATAATGTCTCTAAAATTCGATCACGCGATCTTCAGAACACATTGAAACATATTAGAATGTTCCATTTCCATTCCTAGAATGAAGCTCGACGCAGCTGTTTCTCGCTTCAGTTCTTTTCATAACATTCTGACTCATTGTTTTATTAGTCGGGAGAATACCCAGGAAAAATGTAATGCTGTGTGTATCTTGGGGATGTACACAAGAAATTATCGTCTGCGAAAAGGCTATAAAAGGGTAGGGGCTGCAGGATGTGAAAATATGTTTAATCGAACGTTCGAAAAGATTAAAAATGAAGGTGATTCTGTTGGCTCTCGCTGTCGTTTTGTTGGTAAGCGAAGTTTGTGGATTCTTTGAAATTCATAGTGGCTTCGGGGTTGGACGAGTGAATGAAGGTCAAAGCAGGTCAAACCATCGACCACACGGCCGCACTTCCGGCAGGCAGTGTAGAGGAGGTCACCACAATTTGTTCCCCAACTGCAAGGATTTCATGAAGGAAGTTCACAATAAATTGAGAGGTAATATCTTTGTCTTTCTTTAAAGCATACATTTTATTTCAGGAAAAATTGGATCATAATTTGAAACTGGCATAGCAAATTTTTCTTTTCATCTGTTTTTCCATACTGTATGTGTTTTTATGAAATATTCGCTCTGAAACGAATGTTTTTCCGAAGAGACTTTGGTCCTTTGAGGCAGCTGTCATTGCTAATTGACCGGGCGAAGTAGAGACCTGTTTTAACTCGTCTGCTTCGCTCTAAATTTGTTTGTTACGCAGTCACCACCATACGCGGTGTTCGATTTTTTTCGAATTAGGCATGAATGTTCCTCAAAGTCATTAAAAACGACGTATATGTAAGGATCTTTATTTACCGTCTTTCCGCTCGTTACAGTGATAGTCGGTCGAACTTCCTTGTGTGACAAAATACCGCCAGATTTGAATCGCTAATAACTACGAGACTAATAATGCGAAAAGAATGGTTGACCCCACAACGGATGGATCAGCTCTTTCAGAGTTTGTCGCATAGTATTTGGTGTGGCTGTGACGTCATCGTACCAGTGTAGGCGCATGCGCGTGATTGTTATGAATTAGCTTTATGTAAGGTTATAAATAAGTGTAGCGAGGAAACGCGTTTAGCTAGGAGGTTGATTCTGGTGTCATTTTAAAGATATTGAGGAGTATTACCAGGTCCCAAAGTGAGACAGTAAAAATATTTATCAGAATATAAGTTGAAATCGGTATTAAAATGAAAATTTTAATCTCCGCATGTTTTTTAATTATAACATGCAGAGCTTTCTTTCGAATTGTACGAAACTTACAGAATACTTGAAAATACGTAAAAGAAACATTGTATTAAAATTTGAATTCAAAAATTTGAATATTACGGAAATATGAGCATTTGTAGTAAATAAAGTTTTACTGCGCATACAAGAAATGCAGTTCTATATACTGTCAACAGATGGCGCCATCAAAAGCTACTCTAAGTAAAACATAAGATAGGCACAGTTCGAGTCTGCGCTGTAGATTTTTCATGAAAACGTCGGGATAAAATCATAAAACAAGTGTTTCATATTAATATGTAATTTAATTATCAATCTCTTTAATACAATATTTACACAGAGTAGTATAATGGTTACAGAATAGATAAATCACAAGTTTATCGCATGTAGCAAGCTTCTGTAACCATTATACTACTCTGTGTAAATATTGTATTAAAGAGATTGATAATTAAATTACATAATAATGCGAAACACTTGTTTTATGATTTTTATCCCGATTTTTTCACGAAAACTGTACGGCGCGGACCCGAACCGCGCCTTTCTTATTTTTTTTTTTGCTTCCATTTCAGGATGGTTGTCTTTTTATTGGTTTTTATGCTTAGTGAGCCAACGACGAGTTTAGCCCCATTCAAAAACTGCGATATATTTCATTATTTGAGATATATATCATTTATATTTTAATTGCGATATATTTCATTGTGACTTTGTCGACACTGATGAAAACAGACATTTCATTGCAATTTTGTGCATGCTGATAAAAGAAGAGACCTGTGGAAGTAGTTCGTATTCGGAAAAAAATAAGTAGCTAAACTTTTAAAGATTGTGATAAAGAACAGATGTTAGGGTTTTTTTTTTCTTTTTCTATTTTAACGTGAGGTCTAACGTTCACAGAACTACTAGTTCAGAAGATCTTTTTAAATAAAACCTTTAAATTCAACAGAATTAATCTGTATACTTCTTTCTTTTTTTTTAGAAGGTGAAAATTAGTAGCATTACTTATGTATATAATTCGCATTTGAAAAAAATTCTAAATCTGTAAAACCTCCAGTAGAAAACAGATCTAAATTTTGAGACGTCATATCTACTGTCCACTGAACTTCTAATTTATAATCTATCAATGATGAAATTTCAGTAAAATTATAATATTATTTCCTAACAAAGTTTTTGTTATAAAGCAGTATGTCTTTTGTAATTATAGAAATACCTCAGAATTTAGACTGAGAATGAAATTCTTACTTCTAAAATATCATTCATGAACTCTGTCGGTTAATTTTCTATCTGTCAATCAAAGCTTGGATTCACATAATTTGTAATTTTTGTGTTTTTTCTTGATTTAGAAACTGGAAGCGGACCTCAAACTTGTAGAACTGCCCACGACTATAATGTAAGCAAATATTTTCTTTCTGCGACAGAAAATATGGTTAGACTAAAGATTATAGGACGGTCGCCAAAGTTGAATTTCTTTCTTGGCGATTACTCGCCATATGTGGAAATCATGAAAATCTCTATTGCAATCCTAAAAAAGTGAGAATTGAACATTTTTCAAGCTTCACATGACCATTGGAGATGGTGGACTTTTGTTCGAGTTTTTTAACGACTGGCATGATTTTGGCGAGAAATCTCGCCATTGTCTTGAGTACATCCCTATTTTCTGTCGCAGTTTTGCTATTTTAATTCATTTAATCAAAAAATTTGAACACATTAAAGCATTAATATTACGAATTTTTTTTAAAAAAAACCTAGAGATAAATCGTTAATATAGAAGGCAATTTTGGATTATATCAACTGATTAATTTAATAGGGGTGAAATGAGATACGGAAGGGGAGATATTTACATTTTATCAATATTTTAACCAACTCTCTTATTAACTAAAAGATTTGTGCCCGTCTAAGACGGTCTTTTAGCTTGCCATCAATACCTCGGATCTGATTTACTAACGATAGTTGTTGAAGAAAATCTCATGACTATTGCCGAAGTGTTTAAGAAATAAAGAAAACCATGAAAAACATAACTGATGAATTAATTGACACTAACTCTCGTTTTGTCCGAGTAAAAATAATGCAAAATCCACTAACAGAAATAGAAAATTTAAAAAAAATTATGAATTGATGAATGCAAATCTTTAAGCAAAAGGAGCCTTTCAGTGTAAGAACGGTTTAGGGAAAAATATTAAATATAAAATATATAAATATTCATTTCCAGAATTCAGTACGAAAAAGAAAGAAACCCTTTAATAAAAACTGAACTATTCTAAACAGTTCTGTGTGCATGAATTAAATAAAAAGAAAGAAAAAGAAGGACATGCCATAATTCAATCAGATAAATCAACATAAAAAACTCGGCTAAAAAAATAAATAAAATAAACAGTCAAATAGCAATAATGCTCATTTATCCTCTGTGTATGCTAATTTGTAGACGCAAACACACCGTCTGAATACTCTTTGGCACATAGCCAAACCAAATGCTAATTTGTAGATGCACAAACCGTCTGAATCTCCTTGGCACGTAGCCAAACCAAATGCTGATTTATAGACGTAAACGCACCGTCTGAATACTCTTTGGCACGTAGCCAAACCAAATGCTAATTTGTAGACGCACGAACCGTCTGAATCTCCTTGGCACGTAGCCAAACCAAATGCTGATTTA
>BGPR01006617.1:18200-69958 GCA_013235015.1 Araneus ventricosus | reverse complement strand
CCTTCTCTAATCCCATTTTTTCTTTATTTATCACTCTCATCCCACCACTGCTAACCAGTCCTGAACCTGTTTATCATTGTTTTTATTTTGGTTTGTTTGTTTTGTTTTGCAATTTTAAATTAAAAAATTAATTCATTTACTGGGCAAGACAAAAGGAAATTTATTCCCCCACAACCTGCCAGCCAGCCATTGGAGCTCAACGGAAGATAAAGTGTAGAATAAAAGTGAAAGTAAAAGAAACTCAAAAGAAATTTTGCTGCCTTCCCCTGCCCATGGAAGCTCCCATCACCCATGGAAGCAAAAATCTTTCGAGACTGAATCCGCCATGGTCACTATCATCAATACCGGAGATCAAGCCCTCTGCACGGCTATGGGTTCCATTAAAAAACTTGTTACATATATCAATAAAGAAATATAAATAAAAATCATCTTATTTATAAAATATTCTTCACTTTATTGTCTCCCACAAGATTTTGACCTGAAAATGACGGGACACTGCCGGTTGTTCTGCTAGCTTAGTAATATTTTGCATCCATTACATTTATTCCTCTTTCATATTATTCGGCAATTTTTCACAGCATGATATTATCTCTAAAATTTCAACTCTCGAATCGCTAAATATTATAATAATTTCCTATTTTTTACCTTTTTTAAATAATTTTTGCAGAAATTTAGAAATAGCTTGCATTTGTTACAAATATCAATTTTTTATATTATTTTGATCTTCTTGCCTTCTGAAATCAACACTTATGTTTGGACGAACTTTTTTATTCTAATTTCTTATATCAAATTGTTTAACTCCATTCCAAAATCTTCCCACAGTTTGGAAGTATTGCTTCAGTTATCATTACATACAGGGCACTTTTCCACTTAAATAAGGGCCACGCTCCCTTAACTTCAGAACGACGGGAGCTGTAGTTATGAAAGTGGTGTTTAGGTATAGTAAAACGTCTATGCGCTATGCGATAAGATGTGTTACAGCGCCAACTAGTGACAAACGCCGGAGTTAGCGTTCCTATATCAAAAACAATACAAAATAGGGGGAAATGTCAATTACAAAGTTCTAGAGCGTTATCGATTTAGAACAGAAAGACATCTTATGCACATTAATACGAACAACAGAACGCTTAAATCGCACGTTTGTTTGTTCGCATTTTCCGAAATTGTGACGTCACATACATTGTGAAGACATAGACAAAAAGAGAAAATGTTACTTTTTGGAGAAAAAATATCCTTTTTTCCTGTGGGAATAACTCAAACAGCAGATGTCTGCGACCCTTCCGCCAACATTTCAGGACTTTAAATGACGCATTATTGTTGCTTTTGCTAGTGAACCAACTATACGCTAAAACATGTGCAAAGTGAAATTCAAATAAGGGTTCAAATTTGTATTGTAGATGGCGGAAAGCACTTTGAATATCGAAAAATAAAGGTATCTTGTGATAACTATGTATTTTTTCTCATTTTCACCCGTTTTGTAGCGTCACAGTTTCAGAAATCGCGAACAATCATATGTGCATTTTAAGCGTTCCGTTCTTAGTATTAATGTGCAAATGGTGGTGTCTTTTTATACTAAATCGATAACGCTCTACAACTTTGTAATAGACATTTCTCCTTTGTTTTTTATCGTTTTCGAAATAAGAACGCTAACTCCGGAGTTTGCCACTAGGTGGCGCTGTAACAGGTCTTATCACATAGCGCATAAACATTTTACTATACCTAAACACTAATTTTATAACTACAGCTACCGTCGTTTTGAAGTTAAGGGAGGTTGGCCCTTATTTCAGTGAGCACTCTGTATATGATAAGTTAAAAACGTAATTTACGACTATATTTATTATAGAATAAGTTGACTTATATAACAGCATACATCATTATTGTTTATTGAAATTCATATTTCATCAAGAAAATTTCAATGTGTAATTATTTGCTATTCTAGGAATCTAGTAGACTTTATCCAACTGTATCGTTGTTTGCGAGGCAAGTCAATGAAGACACTAAGATCAGTAAGTGTTGTCATTAATATTTATTTCTCTTTAGAAAAAACATATCATGTCAATTTTATTTTTCGTGTTCGAAACTATTTGATTTTCAAGTTGTATGGAGTGTCTCTGAATTAACCCACGGTAATGCACAGTTAGGTAGAAGGGATTGAAGTAATCAGATTTTACAATGGAATGTGTATTTGAAGTGTTTACACGTAAGAATTGCACGAAGAACAGAAAAGTAAGGAGGACAAATAAAGTAAAAAGAAACAAATATTTTGATGATCAACTTTTTGCAAAAGGAGCTCAAAATTGCGATTATAAACAATAATACAAGATTCACATTGGCGGTACATAGGCTTAAGTTACAATAGTAATGATCTCAAGCATATTACGCACATTTCTATGAGCAACTAAGAGTCTGGACAATACATTTTCATCGGATTTCGCAGATATGGATCCTAATATATCTCTTGAACCAAAACAATTTTGTGCATGTTAGATCTGGTAATCGAGATAGCCAAAGACTTGGTCCATTCCATCAAACCCAATAGTCTATACCGATCCCTTGAGCACCGTCTTTGCAGCCGTCTGCAAGCTCATACCTAAAATACATGTTAGTCTGTTCCGTTAAGCGAAGCATGCTATTCAAAGACGCTAAGGGAATTGTTGATTTATGAATGTGCTCTCTGAAATTTCATGATGTCATTTCCACAAATATAGTCAATTGAAAAATCATTGATTTTGTCCTCCCATACGTATCCTTAAATTTGACATATATTTTAGAATCACCCTATATTTATTTATATAACTATTAATTTATGAAATTAAGCATATGATCATGCACAAAACGTTTTCTCTGCCTTAACAAATTTATAATTCACGCAACATGGTGCTAAACTGATCATCAGAAAATACTGAGTTTAAAACAATTGTGCAACTTACTTTAGAAATCAGTTCTAAAGCTTTATATTTTGATATAAAAGCATTTATGTGACTAACGGTAAGCGGAGAAAGTTATACGGACAATCTAGTTTCTTATCAAAAGAATTAAGATAGCATGAGTTATTAACACGTTAATCGCCAAGTGAATCAAATACGATTCCTACCTACTATATAATTAGATGATCCCTCCTCTACAACAGTTAAGAGATAGCAGAGAAAGAGTAATTTAATTGGATAGATTGTTCAAATTTGAGACATGAGTCGTGGCTACTTACGTGTTAATACCACTTGACACATTTATCTTTACGGCAATTTATGTCTGCTTAATTTTGACATTATTAATTTTTTACAGGTGGCTATACAATTCCAAAAGGTGCGAGTTGCGTTGTGTTTTTGTATTATTTACACAGGGACCCGGAAGTATTCCCAGATCCCGAAAAATTTGATCCAGACAGATTTCTACCGGAAAACAAATTTAAAATTCCAGAATATGCATTCATGCCCTTTTCTGTTGGGCCAAGAAACTGTTTAGGTAAGTACTGAAAATTATTTAAAAATTTTTTTGAGATCTCTTTTAAATTTAGACTGTTAAAAATTATTTATCAAAATACCCTTGTGAAAGTTTCCTTCAAATCAAACGAAAAGAATAAAATAATGTTTTCAGAAATCCATAAATAATTGTTATAGAAGTTAATCTCCCTTTACAACAACATCATTCAAATTTACTTTTAACCTAGAAGCAAATATTACATTTTAACATAGAATAGTTTCTAAAAATACATGTTAATTAAATATTTCATTATTGGAAATATTTATAAAAAATTCGAAAACAAAAAAGTTTACTGTAAAAGTGAAAATAATAAATTGAATTGAATTTAAAACAATTTGTTAATAAATTAAAAGACATATGTCTTCTTAGAATTCAAATCATGAATACTTATGCGTCGTCCGTTTTTATGCATCGATAATTTTAATCTATTTGAATCGTATTTAATTATTTTGACTAATAGCAAAATACGATATTAAAATTCCTAGAATAAAAACAAGAATATTATTTCTTACTTAAAGCAGACGATAATTCAGGTATTTAACAGGAATGAAAAGTAAAAAAATAACAAAAAAGAATTACTTCAGAATTAGAAATATTAAAATTAATATTGTTTGTGCTGCCATCTAGTGAAAAATTTCTCAGATTTTAAACTTTCACTTAAGTATATGAAATAATGTATCTTTTTCAAAGGTCGAAACACCTTGATAAAAACATTGGAAGCTTTTTTCAAAGATTTGTCAATAATTTTATGATTAATACCCTTCCTTAAAGGAACATGTTTAGAATATATATATATATACAGGGTGTTCATTAATTATTGTCGGGGTTTCCGTGCCTCATAACTTTCGAATAAAAAATATTACGTAAAAACCGATTACGTATTCGTAAATTACAACTCAAAGAATTTCATTAATGATATTAAAAAGATTAATGAATTTGCACATGGCTGCCCTTCGTGGCTCGTAACACATCGAGACGAAATTCGATTTCCCTCCAAGTGTTCGCCAGCATTTGTGGGGTAACATTTTGGATCGCAGTAACAATTCTGCGCTTCAGTTCATCAAGGGAGGGCACAGAGGTCTTGTACACAATGTTCTTGACAAACCCCCAAACCAAATTTAGTTTCGAAAAACCACAATACATACATCGCTTTTTCTTGTATGGTCCCCATTTTTATTTATGACGCCATAATTACCCAGACTGCAAATGCGCTAAGATCGCATTGTTGCCGCGTAAAATTCTTTGAGTTGTAATTTACGAATACGTGATCGGCTTTTGCGTAATATTTTTTATTCGAAAGTTATGAGGTACGGAAACCCCGACAATAATTAATGAACACTCTGTATATTGTTATGCTAATTTTCGTCGATTCTAAATTAGTTTTGTCATTTTAAAAGTGAATAAATTAAAATATTAGCAAGAATAAATTAATTTTTGCGATGTAATTCCTAAAAATCGCAGGTTCCATAAATATCGATTCAATACTTTTCTACGCAATTCTCTTTTCGCTTCTCTTGTTTTCAGCTATTTTACAGCTAAATTAACAGTTAAAATGAAGGTTTCTTGAAGAAACCGTTATAATTTTTGTTTAATTAATGAGAATGCTTAATGTATTTTCGTTAATTTCTGACTAAATAATATCTTAAAGAGACTTTTCATCAATCCTCATTATAATATGTAAAAATCTCACGGTCTTGAATTGTTATTTAAAATAATCATAAAACATTTAATATTTCCTCAGTTTTAGTTATCTCCTTATGTCAGGGCGAGAATGTTTTTATATAAAATATTTATAGCTGCTAATTTGAACAAAGCATTTCAACCTTTGGAAGTAATGATCTCTTAATCAGATCGCAAACCAAATTCTGCCGAAGACTATCGCTTAAGAGTAACTGATAGTCTTCGGCAGAATTTGGTTTTCATTATAATAATCGGTAACGTTGACAATCAACGTACTTAAAAGGAAAGTAGCTTCATTTCATTGAGCTCCTTTTCTAAGCATATGGTACGTATAAAAGCATGCATTGCGTCTTTAAATGTGATGTGGTAACTCTGTTTACTTACTGCCAATTGGAATTTCCATTGATTAAAAACGGCTGATTTCACTTTCTCAAAACTGAAGTGTTCCTTGAGTAGATAGAAAATGATTAGAACAAATAGCTTACATAATTGTTTGGAAATAGGAAATTTCTTAAACAATGACGAAATACAATCTTCGGTGAGAAGTCTTACGGCAGTTTTTGTTGTAATTTTCTCATTCTAATTTTAATATTGTATAATTTTCTGATTGTTACTTATTTTTGTTGTTAGAAAAATGCTAGTATAAATAGCTTGGAAATAAGGTATTTCTTGATCGACGAGTTTACAAAATCTTCGGATAACAATCAAAAGAGTAACAAAAGATCCGGATAATAATTTTTTATTCTTTTGCAGGATTCAAATACGCTGAATTGCAATCAAAAACCATCGTCACTCAAATTTTGAGAAATTTTACTGTCAAGTCGCTTGATGAAAGGGACAAAATAAAGCCGATACTGACTCCTACTCTTCACCCACACATCCCTATTCGCATTAGAATTAGATCCAGATTTGACAGGAGTATTTCATGAGCTTATTCATTCAACTTCATTTGATGGGTCACGCTTGAGAATATATTTTTCTCAGTTATTGTTTGATTGTTGCATTTCATAGTTCCCTAAGCTCAACAATAATTGCCTGATTTGCATTTTTCCTTGTGCAAAATTTTATGTAATGTTTTCAAATATTCGAGGAACACAAAATTTATTTATTATGAAATGTATGGAAACACAGACTCATTGGTCTCGGATATATTTATACATTTTAAGACGCAGATTTATGTAAACCGAGTTTTCCTCAATTTTTCTATGTCCGTATTCTGATTTGGAGGGAAAAGAAAAATCAGGCAGTTAAAGTTAGACATAGGGGATATTATTTAAAAGATTGTGTTTATTATATATTGTATAAAATATTGTACGCTATGTAAAAGTATGTGTTGACTTGGATTCGTAAATATAGTGCTGGAGAAATCTTTGTATGTGTTGTTATTTCACCTGTTTTCCATCTATAATCCTCGAAGGTCCAAAAAGTTATCAGGCAGGAAGATACATTCACTGAGAGACAAGTCTTAGGTTTCGCCAATTAAATCATTGTAAATGACTCAGTAAGAGCGCCAAACTTCTAGGGTTAGATTAGCAAATGCAGTCAGAAATTCCCTAGATACACCTGATTTGAGTTTCTTTTGTTGAACGAACTCAGTGGTATCTATCCATTCATGGGATCAAGAATCGCAAATATTGACCTATTTTTCAGTGCCTCTCTTTGGATTTTGAGGCACTAATACAAATATGGAGTAGGACACGCAGTAGTGAAAAAAAAGTGAATAAATAAATAAAATCATTAATTTTTAAAACAGAAAAGTGCATATATATAACTTTTTCTTATTTAAATAGTAATACTTAGTTTATAACATATTAATATAAATATAAAAGAAAAATAATCCTGCAACAACTTTATTCTCCTTGCATTAGTTTCATAAAAATGTTCTGTTAACTCACTTAAATTTAATGCTCACCATAACTTATTTCTAATGAAAGCAATGCTAGGTGTCATGTTTTTCTAATAACTTATGCCATTGTGGATCCTAAATAATTTTCTATCATTATTTTAAGCTTAGAAACTACGTTCCGTCGCAGCAGTGATTATTGGTCAGCTTCATCTTAAGATCATACTTAAATTCGAAGCTCTTGTCAGAATATAAGAATTGATAGATTCAATGCGTTTCGCTGTCAGTATATTCTAAATGAAAAAAACACACAAAATGTGGAGGCCCATGGTAAATCACCGTGTGGGTGCACTAATTTAATGATCTACATTACGTAGTGATGATTTCTGAATAAATTAGACCATGTTTAATTAATTTTGAACATTTTAATAAATAGTTAATAAAAATTATTATTGAATTTTTGACTTCCAGAATATTATTTTAACAAAGAAAATTTAATTAAGAAATTACTAATTTTCAATTAATAATAATTAAGAATTTTTAAAATAAATTTTCTCAATTATTATTGTACGTCCCTTATTCTCGTTTATAATGATTTGGACAATTGTGACTGAATATTTTAAAAAATCATTGAAAGCAGTAAGTTGTAATAAATACATATGTAGAGATAAAAATATTTATTGGTATGAATAAGAACACTTGAAATCAAATCAACTCTTCTGGTTTCTGCTTCTAACGAAAAGTCCAATATCTTTTTCATTAATGTTTGTATGACTATCAAATAACAAAAAGATGCAGACGGACGGACAAACAGACAGAATTCCATTTGATGGATTTACTCCAAAATTTGATACAGGATTACAATTTCGGTTTCAGGATGTCGTATATAATTTCATTCCTCTAGCTGGTTCGGTTTTTCACTTACCATGTTCATAAACAAACGGACACACAAGCAAAATCCAGTGGGTTTTTTGGGGGGGAGGGAAGTCGATTCTGGGTATTTTAAAACGTGGAGATTCCTTAAAATCTCGATGTCGAACATTTTGAAAGTTACAATACTTTCTCTCAATGGCTCAGCTAAGGAGCGGCACAGATTTATAACTAAGAAAAAGTAGCGTAACTAGTTCAAATATTGTGTACATAAAAAAAACTATTGTGATATTCATGTTTTCCGCTTTTTTTCGTTAAAATGCCAATGTGTGAAGGAAAGACTGGTGGTGAACGCGCCATTTCCCAACATATCTGCAGAGATCGAGGACATCAAACGATGAATTGCGTTATTAAATAAAAAAAATTTCGCTGGAATATATTTTGAATTTTATTTAACTTGTAAAGGAAGGGCATGTTGTAAGTTTGCCCCGGACGGAAAAAGTTTCAGCTACGCTATTGCTGTCTCTTTGTATTCTACAAATTCGAGGAATAAAGTGAAATTATTAATTTATGTTATTTTATCTATGTGTTCCCTGGGGCGTTATTCAATGTGAACAAGCTTAGTGATTCTCTTTAACCCTTAATTCTCTGAGCCTTTCACACGTATTTTTACTTTGTCCTTCGACTACCCCATAAGCGGAAAACAAGCATTTCAACGTGTGGTCGGAAACACGCCTCAATCGGTCTGCACTCATTTTTACTTCCATTGTGAACTGTCTCTAAAGGTTGAAAGACGTATTTTTCAGAATTTCTTTCCCCTTCCTTGGTTTGACATTTTGATTGATTAGCTGGGGAGGGCAGCGTTCAACACAATGAGTGCTGTTAAGAATGTACTTACTGCAAATTAGAGATGCCGCAGGATCCTAGACCCCACACCCCCTGTTATTTGGGGCATTTTAATGCTATCTGTATTGAGGGCTTCTTTCAGAAAGAAGGTCAATGTAGGATTATTTTTTCCATTTGTGTGTGTCCGAATTTGGAATCTTATTCCGTATAAGTTCGGTTTATTATATGTCAGCCTGGTTTTAAATTGTATTATATTTCAAGTGTTATTCCGGTAATACATTTATGTTATATAAGATTTTATTTCAATACCTCAATGTTTTAATCGAATTATTAAGTAAAATAGATTTTGTGGTCCCATCTCTTTCAGTAACACATTTAAGAATAGAAACATTTGAGAAGCCGGGGGAAGGCTACGAAAAGCTGTTATTTATATATAGTTGAAGATATTTCTTGAATCAACGCTTTCTGCTCTTGTTAAACCAATTTTATGATGTTGATATATTCTTTTATATTAAACTCCACCTAGGAATTTTTTATTTATAATAAATAAAACTCGTTTAATTTTTTTGTATGAAATTAGCATAAATTTTAAGGAATATATGAAAATGATATATTTTTTTATTGTTTCATCTTTCAGATTAATCGAAACTTTCAGTTTTATAATGATTATTTCATTATATAGCATTGATTAAAAAAACTTTTTAATTTTAAGGTTTTAAGTGTATTTTTTTAAAACTATAACAGTTTCTTTCTAGATTAGTTTTCTATATTACACTGCTTAGAAAAATTTCTTTTAAATTCATCAAATAACAAAACGAAATAAATTCCGAATAATAATAATTATTTTTTCAAATAATTATTATTCAATTTATTTTAGCTCACTTGGAACAAACATAGAAATAAATGTTAAAGAAAAGGGAAGAAAATTTTATTTTTTATGTTTTAAAATATTGTCTTTTTGCTAGAGAAAAATTTGGTTTACATGAAAACGTGAAGAATAATATAAACTAAATTTTATGTTTGAGTGATCTTATCAGACTTTTAATAATCTGTTGAAGAGTCTGATAACATTTGTAGCTTAATTTTCTAAAGACTATTTCAATAATCAGTGAAAATGTTTATTTCTTCCTTAAAATGAAAGAACACAAAACCATTTCTAAGGAAATATTAATGCTTACTTCAGTGATACTGTATTTATGCATTGTTCCCTTGAAGCATTATAGTTTTGCTGATATGCATTCTTCAATATGTGATCAAATCTAAATGCCTAAATTGCATTGCTTTTTTGTAAATCTTATGCCAATTCCAAGGTAAATTTTAATAAATGCTATGAGACAAGAATCCACTAATATGTGTTACAGACCTTTCATGCATCCAGCCACTCTATTAACAAGTTTGAAGACAGTTCTTCTAATAATAATATCAGTCTCAGGCATTGAATTATTTCCAAATTGCACCGTCACATTCTAGATAATGTGTTTTATCACAATATCTTGTCTGTGTGCTGTAATTTGTAAAATATAATTTTTTTTATAAAATTCTGATTTATATACACGTTTTTATTTTCATTCTGAACTTCAATGGATAATAATGCAACTGTAAGCAAAAGATTTATTTTCCAAGTTATATGTTATATTTGAATTAGATATATAATTTATTTTTTTAAAAAGGAGTAAAGTGTCAGTTTTATGTTAGTTAAATTTCCTTTATAATTGGTATGAAAAGGCCCAAAAATGCTTTTGAATACCACACCGATAACATCCAAAACATCTATAAATTGTGAAAAGGCACCTGAAAAATTTCGAATAAGTGTTCGATTTTCCTCATTATTCTTTCGATTTCGCACAAAATTGTCTATAGAAAAAAAAATTAATTTTTTTTACTTCGCACCTAGGCCCATTTTCGTAAAATTGATTGAAAAAAAGGCGATTGTTTTTACTTTCTAGTATACAAAGAGAAAGTATTATAATCGTCGGTCGTAAATTTTAACTCGAGATTTTGATTAATCTCCACGTTTTAAACCTTCCTGAGTCCGAAAAACACAATTTTGAATTATGTCTGTGAACACGATAACTCAAAAACGGTTAGAGATAGAAAGACAAAATTTGGTATATGGACTTTGCACAAAATTAGTATATTACAATCAATTTTCAGACGAAATTCGTCGACGGGAAATTTATCTGTTTGGGTTCATATGAACACGATAACTCAACAACTTAAATAGCTAAATAGATAAAATTTGGTACACAGTTTTAAAATTATTAGTGTAGATCCGTATTTAATTTGTATCAAATCTGTCAACGCGTTGACTGTGTCGGTCTCTATAATCGCACACTTGTTAACACGATCATTCCTAAACGCAACAACTTAGATAAATAAAATTTCGTATGTGGTGTTTTAACCCTAATTGTCCAATTTTCGTTTCAATCGGGTAAAAAAGACACTAATGCTCTTGAAATTCAATATGCCATTACTTTTCGATCAAAAAATTATAAATAAAGAATTAAATTTAATTTTGAAAATTTCGCGACGGGATGCTTTAGCACCTGGACTATAGTATCATAGTTTCAAATTTTGTTAATCCCAGTGAATTAAATTTCCCTTTATTGCAATAGAAGGTAATATCTTGCGTACTAAATAAAGGTATATGAATGGGCTATTTCTTCCGACATTTAGTGCATTGGTCTTCTAAAAGTAATCTTTAGTTTGAGAATTATTAACTCGTACTCTTAAAAAGCATATATAACAAGTTTCAGTACAAAAGGCTTGTAGTATTGTTTTATTTAAAACTTTATTCAAGGGATAAGAAGGTTTTTTTTATAATTCTTCATATACATGAATTATTGCAGGCTATTTTAGAATATAGATTATTATGTGACTATCCATGTAATAAGTGTTTATGTGCATACAACATGTATTAAGCCAGTTAAGCGCTGTTTATGCTTGTGATCGGCTCTAAATTCTCTTTCTTTCTTTGCCTTTTTCTTTTACCGAATCAATCAACAATATGAAAAGTTTTAGAGTGCCATCAGAGATTAGTAGAACATAAATATATATATAGAGAGAAATAGCATTGTTGTTGATACTTAAAATTTTCTATGAAGTACAACCAATAACAAAAATACAACTATTAATAAACAGCAAATAAATTAAAGTCACAGCCATCTAAATAACATCCACTTTCATGCAACTTCAATGATGTTCACATTTTTAGAAACTCACAACATGAAAAATAAGTAATATAGCCTTCATTTTTTGGCCTAACTGTCTTGCATTTGTCTCGCCTAACGGTGTTTATTTTTGTTATCTGGTGTTATGGACACGGGTAATGTGCAGAAAATAGATACCAACTGTCCATCTCGAAGACATGAAGTGTAATTCAGTAACACCACATGTGGGATCTCCGAAAGCAGTAAAGGCCAGTTTGAATAGGTTCCAAGATGAATAGAAAAGATTCTTGCGGTTAGTCCCTCCACGGGGGTTGCTGATTGTCCATAGTTCAGAGGAGAGAAGAGACTGGATCTGCTGCGCTTTCTGAACATCTTCTATTGGGAGGAAGACACACCTTTAAAACAGATAAAGGGTCTCCAATATCTCGCTTTTCAAGGGAGACCAAACCACCCAGAGGGTTAAAGGCATGGGCAATAGCAATAAGCCTTGGGAGTGTCATATTGTTATTGTCTCAATGTGCCACCTTGTTTCTAATTGATTTTTCTCCTGTACACCAAAGAACAATAGTTTTTGAATTGAATACTATAATGTAGGTTTCAGAATGTTCAGTTTTGACATTTTTTTCTTTCTAAAAGGTAAAAAATGCCTAAGCATGACATCATTTCATCCCTCGTTGTTTCACTCGTGGTTTGCTTATTGTTTCTCTCGAAGCCATGTCTCTATTTCTCATTATGTATAACTCAATGTGCTTCATGAATGAATCAATCATTTGTATGTTGCCGATTTTTAAGAAGACAAATAATTAGTTGTAAACAACGACAGGATTTTTTTGAAATTGTGAAAGTTGTCCTAAAATGTTTTCATGTCTTCGAAAAATTATTTTTCAAAGGAGATTTTTTTATTTTCATCTGTGAATCGCCAAAATTGTTTGGATTTTGCGACCCTTCACAGTCTTTGTTTTATAAATAGCTTTTATAAAATAATATATTCGTTATCGCCTGATCGTCATTTGATAATTCCTGAATGTCTTCAAGACCATTGACCGCATTTTCGGAGTTTGATAGAACATTTTCTTCGATATGTTCCTTATCATTGATGTCCGAATCATTAATCAAGTCACAGGCCTTCTATTCATCAGAAAAAAACTAAAAGGTAGAGATCAGAAGTCACGATTTGGTTCCTTTTGAGAATAAACATAACGGCAAGGCGGCTTACTGAGTGCGACAAAACGCATCTCGGTAAACAACTGTTGTATAAAGAGAGACTGACTGCCCATGAACCTTTGCACCTGACTCCACGTGTTTAGAAGGGTTGAGTGGGAGGTTAGAGGGGATATCCAGGACAATCAGGTAATTAAAAACGGTTGCATTGGTCATTTTTCCTCGTCTGGCTAATTAAACTTCTTAACCCTTAAAGGCACGGGCTGGATAAATTTATGCGCCAGCCCGTGACTTTGAGGGTTAAGAAGTTAAATTAATTCAAGCTTCCTACATTTTATTCTGAGTGGATAACACAACACGCGACACTTGAATCATTGTATCTGATATTCTTTCAGATGTTGGGTTCCTGAAGCTGACCATTGCTTTTTTTCCTCTAAGTCAGAGCTACTTCTTGGCCTTAAATAGGATCGTACAGATTAATCTGGGGTTGCAGAAATTTTATAAGCAAACCTTTCACCATTTATAAGCAAATACTGTCAAACATTTTTTGAATGAATGAAACTATTGAAAATTATTAACAATAATCTGTAAATATACTTTTTTATTTATCTCATTATTTTTGTCACTCCCTTTATTATTTATATTCAAATTTTATCTAGAGAAACGTTTTTCCGCAGTGAAACACCATTTGAAACACAATTTCCCAATCATGGTTGATGTCTTGCTTTCAGTAATTTCCTTATTTAAATGCCTCGTTCAAAAAAAGGAATGATTGATATTTCTTTGTATATGCACATGTTTAAGCAGAAAGAAATGAAACAAAGGGAAAAGACAGTACTTAGAAGGATAAAGCTTCTCTGAGAAGACAGAGGATAGAGAAAATTCTCTCAAGTTCATTTGATTTTTTTCCCTGCTTTTCAGCAAAATATGAAAGCTTAGAATGATTAGATTGTTGAAGAATTTAGATATTACATGCAAAACCAAATAAAAAAAGTGATTGTATTGATGCACTGAAGAAAATGCGAGGTGTTGTAGTTCAGAAATCCCTACCCACGATCCGCTCCTGTTACTAATCGTGATTTTTTATGGTGAAATCTATTGTTAAAACCATTAACCATTTAGTTTTGATACAGAAAACTACAATTTATTGTTATTCCTTCTCTATCTAATGTGTTTATGTGGGCTTGGGAATACAGAACTATATTGAGGTACACTGACAATATTTCATCATCTTATATCAATTTCTGATTTACAAATAAGGTAGCTATTTGCAGCCCCAACTCCAGGCAAACTTCTGGTTGACCAACCTTTGGGACACTATTGCATTTTGGTAACAAGTCAAGTTAAAGAAAAGGATGAAATTGTGTCTCCGGAAAACTGGTGACTCCTACAAGGATGACTGAGTCCAGTAGGTGTTCTTTATTGTAGCCTACGTTTCCCCAGAACAGGTTTTGGATGCTATCGTGTAATGGCATCTGCATTTTGGCCAATAGGACACTTTTCGAACCCACTCGACTTAAACGTTTCGTGAATGTCACATTTCGTAAGTTTTAATCATTACTTAAGATGCACCTTTTAATTATAAATCGATATCAGATGACGAATACAATATCTAAAGCGGCATTTCTTCATCTAAATTCAACACTAAAAATGTGAGAGCCTTCCGATGGATTTCGAAATGCTCTTCCACTTTTTGGATGCACCAATTAATTTTTTTTGTGCACCAAGATCTCGTTCACAGCGGATCATTGTAGACCTGACCTTTCGAACCTGTGACCCTCTGGCCTCGATACCAGTATTATGCTGCCTGTAGGCCAGACGGAACACTTTTAAATCATACTTTGTATTGCAATTCATATTTTTGAATCACCGAAAAAAGATTTTAAAATTGAAATAAAAGAGTCAGTGAATCAATAACATTTAAATGGAAATCAACCAGCTTAAATGCTAATCGCTTTAACTGTCTTAAATACTAATACAATATGTAATATACAATATATAATATAATTCTGTGATTAAATTTCATTTGTTTGGACACACTTAAAAATATGTGCTGTTTTTGTTTGATTGTTACATTTCATGGCACTCCCTACGTCCAACATTCAATCCCTGAGTTGCATTTTTCCTTACACAGAATTAGAAGACGATTTTTAAAAAATTGAGGGGCATTTACTTTATTTATTACGAAATCTATGGAAACATAAATTCATTCGTCTTGGGCAGTAGAACATTCATACATTTTAAGGCGGGCTGTTATTTAAACACATTTTCAAAAATGAGCCTAAGTCCATATTCTAATTTGGACAGTTAAGGTTGAACAGAGAGAATATTATTTAACGCATAAATATAGTGCTGGAAAAATCATTATTAGTTATTTATCCATTTTCCATCTATAATCTTCGAAGACCCAAAACGTTATCATGTACGAAAGTACATTAATTGAGAGGAAAGTCTTGGGTTTTGCCAATTAAATAAGCGTTGATACCTCAATTATGAGCTCCTAGCTTCTTGTGTGGAGCTATACCGGCTAATGCGAGCAGAAATTCGTTCGATACATCTGATTTGATTTCCTATTATTGCTTGGATTCAATGCTATTCAATTATTCTGTGAAGAAAATAAAATTTCAAATCAGCCTTTCTTCCAAAAAAAGAAAGGAAAACCAATAATAATTATTGAAATAAATGTTATAATTTTAAAATTTACTTTAAAATTACTTATTCAGCACCCAATTTGCTCAGCACTTGCACATGGCTGCTTCGAAGCACTCAGCCACTACTTTTTTCAGTTTTAAATACTGCATGAAGATAAATGGAACAGACTATAAAACGATAGTAGATTTCACATATTCTTTGTAGACAACACCTTCCTATAAAATTGTAAAATCTTTGAATAAATCCTATCGAGTTGTAATTCTTTGTATAACTTTCACACAAATTTCTGCATGAACGTCTTCAGATCCATAGATACAGAATGATATGACCCTAAATAAACAGTTTCCATGAGCTACAATAGATATTTTACAATACTTTTGACACGCCTTTTTGATGAAAATATAGAGATCATCTATGAAAACAAAAAGTCATCTCAAAATTAAAATGATTATTCATAATATTCTAAAAAACTTTATTCTTTCATATAACAACGCTGCATTCCATGAAAAGATATTTTAACAACAACTAATTTTCTTGTTGCCAATCTAATAAAAATAATATAAATGTGTGTGTGCGTGCGTACACGCTCTTCAGGTCACACCGCTCTAGAACTACTAAATTTGACCCAAATATACTTTGAACAATAATTAGTTTTTTTTAAATATTAATTAGAACGTCAATTAATTCCAAACTAAGCGAATTAACGGCGTTTTTCCTTTGATAATTCTGGAAAATATTATGGTGGAAAAATTATTTTTACACCGGATGAAAATTCATAAATATTATCTTAAATCTATCAATTATCAATTAATTTAGTTGCAGTACAATTTTTTTCTCTAATTACAATAACTTTTTAAAAATATTTTGAGGTATATTTCACAACAATGCTTTTCAATGTTGAGAGGAAATTCAAATCCTTTTCAGTGTAATTGCAAACATTTTATCTTCTATTTTTCTTCCATTTCTGATAGCCAAAGTGTGCAAAAGACAACCGACAATAATACGTGAAAAGTACATGGCAGAATTTAAAAAAATGTAGGAGTAAGCATTATTTGCGGACTGAATGCTAAAGCGCTTGCCCGCGAAAAAAAACATTAGGGATAATTGAAAACACTAACCTGTTTTTCAAAAGAAAATCAGAAACAAAAATTGAAGTTTCCTCCTATCCGTTACATCCCTCATATCCAAAAACAATTTACCATACAACTTTTAAAATCCTCAGGAATTTGAATCTTGTTTCAGAAAATTCATTTAATTTACACTTTTATGATTATGATAGTAAATGATGACACAAAAGATTTTGCCTTGAATTTAATTAACTCAATAAAAAATATTTGGAATTTGAATCCATCTTTTCATTTTTTCACTTCATTTCTAATCTTACACTGCACAATCATGCATATATACATCACTAACTATTTTGTCTTTTTTAAAAATGACATTTAAAATTGCATAATTAATTATTAAAATAATTTTCAACACTAAATTTTTAAGTTAAAGTAGGAACGTTTTTAATGCAGTAATTGATTTAATAAGACTTTTTAATTAATTATTTTTAGCAAATACAAGTGAGTGCAATAAGCTATCTGAAACACGCAACGTTAGATACTTGAAATAGGAATGTAGTCTTGAAGTCAAAATTGTAAATCTGTTTCAAATTTTGGGCCAATTCGGCCAAAGGGTAGTTGTCCAAATGCATGCTCTGTTCTCTTTAAAGTATGACGAAGCTGAACAGAAAAGAACATTATTGTGTATGTATATGAGAAAGTCGAGTAGACAACACTTACGCTGGTTTTGAAATAGGGTAAGAAAAATAATTTGACTGATAAACGACCAATTTAAATTTAATTAATAATTTTTTTATTTTCAATAATTAAATTTAATTTTAAGTATAATTTTATAACCTAATTAATAAATTTTATTTTTCCGCCATGAAACAGATGATTAAGGTGACCAGAGATCTTCAAAATCATTTTTTAAAAATTTCAACTAACTAATTTTAAATTTTTAGTCATTAATAGGAACACTATGTAAGACAACACAAAAAACTACATTGCAATATATTTATTTCATATGTGTTATGGGTATAAATGTAATTTTTAATAGCAATTAATGGCATTTATGATAAATTTTCCAGGCACTTCAAATTTTGTTCAAATTTCATGAAATTTTATTTAAGTATAAAATCATATATTGAAAAGAATTTTTGGCATTCATATAGAAGTTATTTTATTATTAAACTTTAAATATCCTCTTCCATATTAAACAGTGGGCATATTCACGAAATCAATAGTTTGAGCGTGCTATGTGTCTTCATTTTGAATTTCCTTTCTGAAACATAAAAATTAATCTCAATTTTTGTTTGAGAAGGGTTAGAGTAACTAATAAAAAATTAGATTTATTTCGAGTAATTTTGGAGCTCCTGGAACATTGTATCATAAAGGCCATTAATTGTTTTTAAAACTTGCTATTATACCTATAACTCAGAAATTAATAAATATATTGCAGTGAAATTTTGTGTGTTCTCTTATTAATGCCTGGAAAATTTCAAATTGATTAGTTGAAAATTTTGAAAAATGATTTTGAATGTTCCTGAAATAAAGTAACAGGAAAGAAATTAAAAACGCTCACATTTCTTTTTCTAAATGTTATCTGCAAACAATATGTGTAAAACTAAATATAAAGTTAATGTAGTTTACGTTCCTGAGGCGCAATTCAGCCTTAAAAATTAATTAAAATCATTTCTAATAAATTAGGATTCCCACAAACATGTATTAAGATACATTTTCTTTCTCTGTCTCAACTCTTACCTCAGTCTGATTTCTAGATCTATCTCCTGGTTTACTGGTATTCAGATAGCAAACAGACATAAACATTGAAACTATATAAGAAGCTCTTAGTATATGAATTAAGCTATTATATGAAAATGCTAATAACACAGGCCTGCGATGAAAAAAATACAAGAGAATTGATAGCTGAACTTTATGTATTTTTTGGTGCTGATTTCAAAAAAAATAATGAAAAATTTCTATCACGTCACTTTTTCTTAAAAAAATTCTTCTACTTGGAATTTTATGAACATTTGCCATAAATTTTCCGGGAAAGGAATTTCCATTAAGGAAGTTTCAAAGGAAAAAGAGTACGTACTTATAAATAGAAACATTTTTTAATGTTTTTTTTTTTTTTTGCTCAGTTTAAAATTTGTTTCAAACTTTCATGTACACAAACATAATATTTGCTCCTCTTGGTCAATCGTCTATTTTATGTAAGTTACCTTAATAAAAACAAATTTAAATAGTATGTTCGTGATTGTCTGGATTAAATGGATAAATCCACTGTTGCCAGATAGTACATGCAAAACTGTTCGAGAGAATTTGTTTCCAAATAGGATTTTAGCAAAAATATCGATATCGATTTAACAAAAAATCCTGACGTGATGGGAAAAATTGGAGGTCATTTTCGAAATCAGCTCACCAAATAACATAAAAATCAGCGAATACTTCTTTTGTATTTTTCAAAAATTTCAATTCCTCAAGCCTGTGTAATTGTTGTAAGAAATATTCAGTCATCCTCATTAACTACTTAAGGACTGAGTTAATTTGCAACCTACGGTATTTACGACGAGGAAACTAGGCCTTAAGCGGTTAAATCATGGACGAGGACAGGTAATGGATACTTAATATCTAAATCCTTTTCCTTCTCTTTCCTTGATAAACACACCTGTTTTGTAGAATAAATGGTGAAATGCCTCATTGACTTCGAAGAATTCATCTAAGCTCTGAACATATATCGGGAAAAGAACGTATCGCAGCTATTATTGGAGTTAAAATTACTGTGTTTAAGTCTGATTGTCACGAAATTTAGTCTTGAAACTTTTCGTGACATCAAGACTAAATTTCGTGACAACCAGACTACATCTAAGTAGCACTATCCATCTATTCATCTCTTAGGACATGAGAGATCTCAAGGCTATCACTGATCTGTATTTAAGAAGTGGAAATTGCGAATAAATTTATTTCTGCACAAGTTTTGAAGCAGAATGATTTCATTGTATGCAACTTTTGGGGTTTTAGGAATACTCATTGTTTTCCTCAGATACTCATTTTGGAGAAAAAAGTATTCCCAATTGATGCCCGGGAAGAAACCGTGTTTTTTCAATATTTTCGGTGATCTAATAGAAGTTTGGACAGCCAAAGATGTGTCCCTTGGTAAGCGATTTTTTCATCATAAAAAATAATCATTGATTCAATAAAAAATATTTTAAATAAAATTATCCATTTTTATAGTTAATTGAAAATAATTACAGTGATTAATCTAAAATAGTTTTATTAATTTGGTTATTCAATTTCTAATTATATCACTTAAATAATTTCAACATCTTCTTTTAATTTAGATATTTCAGTATAATTTCAACCAATAATTAAAAAAAATAATTGTTTTTATTATACAATAATTCGAATGAATAGTTTGAGACTAAAGTACAAGTTTAGTTAATTAATTAATATGTTATTAAAATAGTTAAACATTTTCGAATCTTCCATTTTCATAATGGGAATAATTAATGAAATTTTAAATAATTTGTAATTAATTGCATATGTAGTTTAGTTTGAAAAACATTTGACACGTTTCATGGAAGTTACTTTCGCATTTTAAGTAAGAGAATTTTTATCAATGAAAACCGAACATAATTTGAATGAGTAATTTTTACTATTTTCACGCACATTCTTGTTGTACTAAAATTATCTTTCACTTTATATATTTTTAATCTACAATTGTATCATTAACAGCAACAAATATGACGAGAATTTAATGCGTTATTTTTATTGTTAGAAATATTATATAAAAGTTGAGCTTCTGGATATTTTAGATTTTATAAAAATTTAGATACTACGACATTTTGCCTTAATAAGTACCTACTCATATATTATAGACTCATTGTCATTTTAAAAATTTAACATAACACGTAGTTTATTTTTTGAAATAGAGAAAACTGATGGTGGATAACGCGGCATGCAAATATGAAATATACTTTAAACCTTTTTCCGTTCTTTGTTATACTCTTGTACGTATCAGAGCAACACAATAGAAAGAAATTGAACTGATAATGGAGATAATTTAACAGTTTCATTAGAATTAGAGAAAAAAGAACAATAGCTTCTGAATTCCTTTTTATTTTTTTCCTCATTCTATTGATGGTAAGGATTTGTATTATTCTATTTATCATTCTGGGTGATTATCACGGTACATTTCTAACGTAGATTTTTCATTGTCTCTTTTTTATCTGTGTATTAAATGCGGGTTAAAATAAAGGAAAACGAAAATTATCCGCAGAACAACGAACTGTAATTTTCAAAGCAAACTTCTGAACAAAATTTAAAAGGGATAATTTCGGACATATATTGTCATAAATTAGTTTTGGATCATGAATTGCATCGAATAGTAGCGAATTGTGTTAGAAGTGACAAATGTATCTACAAGTGCATTCACTAAGAGGAAAGTCTTGTGTTGAACCAGTTAAATCAATGTTAATGCTTCAGTAAGAGTTCTTAGTTTTTGGGGTGGGGGGTGGGATCAGATTAGCAAATGTAGTCAGAAATTCCCTAGATACATCTGACTTGATTCCTTTTATTGGAAGAACTGAGAAATATCTATCCATTAATTTTATCAAGAATAACATAGATCGGTCCATTTTCTCAGTGAATCCCTTTGGAACTTGAGGCATCGGTCACAAATATAAAGTAAGATCTACACTAAATTAAGAAGTGAATAAATAAAAAAATTCATTAATTATTAATACAGAAAGGTAAATATGGAACATTTATGTTTATTTAAATAGTAGTGCTGAGCTTACAACACATGAATGTACACATCAAAAGAAGAAAACTTCTATACCTTTATTTCCATTGCTTTAATTTTAGCTTAAAATTTATATTTTAACTCACTTAAATTTAAGGCTCAGCATAATTCATTTTCTATAGAAAGCAATTATATATTTCATATTCTATCTTATGCCATTGTGAATCCTAAATAGTTTTTTTCATCATTATTTTAAACTTTGAAAAATTAAATTCTGACTTAGCAGTGATTATTGGTCTGCTTAATCTTAAGATTGTTCTTAAATTTGAAACTTTTGTGAAAAATATAAAAATGAATAGATTTAACATTATCCGCAGTCAGTATATTTCTAAATCATTAAATATGCAAGTTCATAGGGGGTTGGTGGTAAATCACCATGGTGATTTAGTAACTTAATTTCTACTCTGAATAACTTACTGAACTGGGCTCTTTTTCATTCATTTTCAACAATTTAATAATTAGTAAATCGACAGTTATTATTAGATTTTTAACTTGATTAAGAATTTTTCAATAAATAAATTTTATTTAAGAAATTAGAAATTTTTAATTCACAATAAATAAGAATTAACGAAATAAATTTTCAATATTATATTTGCTAGACCCCGTAATCTCTCCAATAAGGATTTAACATTAAAATGAACATTAAAAAGATTCATTGAAAGTTATATGTTGAAAAAAATACAAATGTATTGATCAAGATATTATTTATTGATATGATTAAAAATATTTAAAACGAAATCTAATCTTTTGATTTTTATTCAAGTAAAATGTCCAAAACCTTTTTCCTTCGTAAGACTTTCAAACTACACAAAGATGTACATGGATGGACAAACAGACAGAATTCTTTTTGAAGAATTTCTTCCAAACTTTGATAAGAATTCACAATTTTTGTATTAACATGTCGTACCTAGTTTCATTCCTCTAGCTGAAGGATGTCAAACTGAAATGCTTAGGGGCGCCAAAGAAGCCAGATCTAACCTAATGTGGGCCGGAACCTGCGTCTTTATTTATTTTATAGAAACGTAGATTTATTTCATGCACAGGATATAAAGATGAACAAGGGCAATTGTAAAATTGATGTTTCCTTCCTGACTTTTGGCATCTCGTCTTTGCTTCCAACTTCCCTACTTCGAGGGATATCTTGTCCTCAGAGATTAATTTCTGAACTTATTCAAGGTGAATGTCAGTAATTCGATATTTGACAGAAAACTTATTTCATTTGAAAAGTGAAAATAATTTCATAGACCGACAAGAACTTCCAAATATAGAAATAATTTCATATGCCAATTCTTGAGTACTTCCAAAGCAGGCAGGCAAAAATTTTTAAACTTCAAGCCTGACGACTTCACCGAATTTTGCTTTCAAATCTGAGTACCATTGGATCTCGATTACGTCCATGTCCTTATTTATATGTTATTTTATTACTGGCTGATAAATATTCACAGCAATTTATGGGGAATATTCTGAATAGATGTAATGCGACTTGTATTTGGTCATTGGAGAATGGTGTGGCTCTTTATTAATAATTAAGTATAACCAGAATTTAAAAAAATAAAGCTACGAAAGATTTGTCAAATATTTTATAACATACTGTCATATTTGTCGGGCCGCAAAGATACACGTTGTGAGTTACGAGTTTGACACCCTTGCTCTAACTGGTTCGGGTTTTCTATTACCATGTTAATATACACATGCACAATAACATTACAACACTTTTTGGGTGAGCGGGTGACATTTCCGGGAAAACTTGGAGATTTGGAGATTCCTTAAAATCTCGATGTCGAACACTTTGACAACTAAAATATTTTCTCTTTGTATTCTACGAATTTGAGAAAGAAAGAAAAATTATTAATTCATAGTATTGTATTTTTCTGCGTGTGAGCTATGAGGCTTTTCATTGCGAATGCACTCACTGATTCTCTTTAAGAAAATATATTAACTCAAATATTCTATACTTTATTCTGAGTGGAAACTCTGCATGTGGCACCAGAACCACTGTATTTGATATTCTTAAGATGTATTCCTTGTAAGCTAGCCATGCTTTCCCCCTAAGTCAAAGTTTCTTCATGTCCTTAAATAAAATTTGTTTATAGATTTAAAAATTACATGCAAAACGAAATAAATAAATGATTGTATATATGCACTGAAGAACGCTGGGGAGAGGGTGCTGCAGTTTAGAAGTAACTGTGCACGAGCCGCCTCTCTTACAAAGCATAATTTTTCAGGTTGAAATTTACTGTTAGAATAACTTACCATTCAGTTTTAATACAGACAAATACAGTTTATTATCATTTCATATCTATTTAAATTTGTGTGTGTGAGCTTGGGAATAAAGAAAACAATTTAGCGAGATTTCATTATCTTAAAATAGTTTCTGATCTACGGATAAGGAAGCAAAGTGGGGGGCTCCACTAACCCCTGGAGTAAGCCAGGCTGCTTCTAAGGGATTTATACTACATTTATTTTTATTTATACTACATTTTCTCATGAAACCAAGTTTCCATGTTAAAATATATAGCTATAACAAATTAACATTTAGTTTTAACACGGGCAACTGCTATTTATTTTTATTATTAGTTCTTCTCTCACTAAGGGTTTTTGTGTTTGTTTTGGAATAAAATGAATAAATTTGGGATTATTTCGTTATCTTATAACAATTTCTGATCTAAGCATAAGGTATCTCGGTAGATCTACATCCCGTAGCCGCAGGCATACTCCCGCCTGACCTATTTTAGGGGCACTACTTCAAACCAAATTACAGAAACAGATGAAATTGTGTCTCCGGAAAACTGAAGACTCCGACCAAGGCGACTGAATCCAGCAGATGTTCTTCCTGGTAGCTTATGTTTCTCTTCAGCATGTTTTGGATTCTGCCATGTAGTGTAATGTGTGTTGTGGATAATAGAAAACACACTCGACTTAAACTTTTCGTGAATGTCACTTTTTTTCATAATTTTCTTTTATTACATAAAGTGCACTTTTCGGACAAAAAAGATTCCATTTGCATTTTCCTGCGGGGATACCTCAAAGAGCAAGTGCATTTTACCTCTCGCCAACACTGCAGGACCTTCGACAACTTAATACTAACGCTCGTGGCAGCTTGACACCTAACGTGCTGAAGAGTCTGCACCGTGAAATTCAAACAGGGGTCGAAATGTGTGTTGTAGATGGGTTAACCTGGAGTTTAGGGAGCGTACTCACTTCGTTTCCCTTAAGCTCGCCAATTGTTTGTCGCCAAGAGAGAGAGAGTGCCAGAACATTTGTTTTGGATGAGAGTTGAAAATTTTTTCGGCGTCGCTTGCTCATGCCCCGACAGTGATTTATTTACCGGCCTACAGTGTATGTCCTTAATTTCGCCTCCATTCTATTGGTCCACTGTCTGCTCTCTTCGATTTGATTGGTCGGCGTACGTATTTGAATAATACATATTTTGATAGGAATTCTTGCTTATTTACCAAATGATTTTTTTCAATAACAGTTCGCTTTTCTTCTGAAGATTTTTGTTCATTTAATTTGCTGATTCTCTTTCTCTGTGCTGATGATTATAGCTTCCAAATATGGAACAAGGAAATGTTTTTTCTGGAAACAATGGTTCCCTTGCTGCGTTTCATCGTCTTCAGACGTCTAGTTTTTCCTGTGTTTGTGCTTTCCCTGTGTATTTCATTTTTCAATGAAAAAGCGAAGCTACGAGGGGCCCGCTTTGCTGTGAAGTCGCTGATGTTTTCTTAAGTTAAAAAAAAATGCCGGTGCACGCTTCCAATGCCGAAGGCTCATTGCTCAATTTCAATCTACCGTTTTGAGAAGCGGTAGGCATCGAATGCGGAAGGGACCTATAAAAAACTCACTGCGTATCCTAAATAGTGTTTGGCGACGGGAAATAATAATAAATTGCGCCAAAGAAAATTGGCGAGGAAATAGTACGCATCCTATACTCCTCGTTTATCTGTAGATTTCGGGGAGCAGGTTGAAATCCAAAAATAAAGGAATCTTGCGACAACTATTTTTCTTTCTTTCTTTCTAACGAGATTCATCACATAACAATTTTGGAGATTGGAAAAAATAAATATGCGCTTAAGAGTTCAGTTCTTATTCCGAGAGAGAAGGTCCTATTCCGAGGAGAATACAGGAAATTTGTTGCGTCATATTGAAGAAAACTGTAGGATCATAGATTTTTAAAACGAAACTCACAAATAATATTCTTGTTTCTTATAATTTAAAATTATTCACTACAATTTAAAAAGATTTCTTTGACTAAGTGAAGTTAACCTTCCGTCAGGCGCATCTAATCTGTAAGATGAAGCACCCGTATTTTTTTGTACCTAAGTGCGACTTTTACTGAGAAAGGAGTAGGACCTCTAGTTGCTTCCTGGCTCCCTACCACTCACACTAGGGTATCATGTTTTTTCTCTAGTGATCTTCTGTGTACGTGAGGGGAACGTTAATCTGGCAGATGAATTGCGCCCGATTACGTTTGTTTTTTTGATTTTCAAATTATTTTCAATATTTCTTTTTATAAACCTGCAAATGTTGGTATACCTGAGTCCTAACACCTAATTCAATGATATCGATCGGTATATCCAGTATACTGTTTTAAAAATGTCGAATTATTTCAAGCTGTCATCGACAACAGTTGTCATTGCTAAAGAACCTTACGGGTAAATAAACGTCAACTCTCTCCTGAAGTCCTGGATATTTTGTTAGTTCAAATTGCAAGGAAATACGAAAAAAGTTATTTAATAACGCAAATTTAGCTATGAACGACCGAATAGTTCAGTCTGATAAAATTGACCTTAAGTCTAAGCAAAAATGTAACTTTTAATCTCACAGATTAGTTGCCCCAAACTTGTTACCATTTGTATTGTGCCCGACCGAAAGTGTCTTTTAGTACTAAATAAATGAATCTCAAAACGTGCCGTTTTGTGTTAGTATACGAGAAACTCCAGGTAAGAATATTCCCACTGATGACTTTTGGCTCAATGCTTCTAAAAGAAGTATAGAAGTGTTGTAATAATCAAGAAAATCGACATTAAGATGATGCTAAAACTCCACGTTTCAAATCTGGTTGAGCCCAGGAAAACCTTCGGACTCAAGGATTTCAATTAAGTCGGTCTGTCTGTGAACGCTGTAACTCAAAATTCGGAAGAGCTGGAAGGTAGAAATTTGGTATACAGTTTCTAGACAAAAAAAGTGTAGATTTCTGTCAGATTCGGAATGAAATCTGTCAATGGGAGTTCTGCATATTTGTAAGGTCCAACTCATACCCTCAACATATTATTGAAAAGAAGACTGAAACTACTTTGTTTACGTATGAAAATTGGAATCACGTGATATACAGCTATTACTATTGAGAATTCGCCTAATCCAATACTTAAATAACGCCTTTTTTTGAGAGCCGAACAAGAGAGAAATAATTATACAGATGTGCAAAGACTGCTGTTTTCTGCTTCCGTTTCAAGATGGTGACCGTTTATAAAGTTTCAGTGCTTAGCGAGTTTGCGCCATTACAACATTTGAGTCATTTTGGTAATGTCGAGACATTTAATTTTGCTTCTTTAATACTGATAAAAGCACGGATTTGTGTAAATAATCCGCATTCGAAAAAAACATTGCCTAAACCTTTGAAGTCTGCGATGGATAGTAGATATTGGATGGTTTTTTAAAATTTGTTTGGGGGGAGACGTGGATTTTACTGCTCATAGAATTTCTAATGTTGAAGAATAATTGGATTTAGTTACGATTTCCGGAAACAGTTACCATTTAAAAATTATCTAGATCAAAGCATCAGTTATTAAATGATCACAAAAAATCAATAAACTGTGTTTACGAAGTGTTCATTCGTTAATTTTTTGTTTTTATATTGTACAATTGTAAGAATTTGCAAGAACATAAACTTGTTTGAAGCTGAATTTAGGACAATATTAATAAATGTTAAGATTATTTGGACGTAGTTTTACAATACAGAACTGGCAACCAGTTAAAGAATTTCGGGATCATTTTAAAAGACAATGTATGTTATTTGCCGTGCGTAATCAAACAGACTGTAATTCGTTGCATCACAGTCTGCTTAAAATGCTTTAATTAATTTTGGAAAACGAAGCATCAGAATTTCTTTCGTGATTCTCTAAATATTTGCCAAATGTGCAAACTGTGAATTTTGGATATTGTCCCCCCAATGAGTATACGTATCCATTTTAAACTTAAATAAATTATGTCCGATATTTACGGAATAAAACAGCTGATTAAAGTAAAACTACAGGAAAACCAGAGGACTACGAATAATATATCTAACTTTTTTAAAGGAGACATACGACTCTTAAACCTCGAAAAAATGGTGGGGAAACTGTCAAATTCGGTACATTATATCTCTGAAACAATGCAATTCACAAACTCACTTTTTTTCTAGAAAAATATCTATATTTTCTAGAAATATCTTTTTCTTATAGTACACACATTTTCAAACCATTATATTGGTACGTATTTATTTGAGAGAGTAATAAATATAGATGTAATATTTGGAGAAAAATGTGATAGTTACCTTGCTGGCATGATTACGGATAAAATATTGTTCTAAAACAATATTTTGTGTATCTAAGTAATCCGAAAAGTCTCTTTAAGAAACTGAAGCACAATTTATTAGCATTTAAATTTAATATCTATTTTATATAACAATTTAAAATAAAATGTTAAAAATACTTAAAATTTCAGCGCATTCTTACACCCCGCCCCGCAAAAAAAACTTATTTGGAGAAAATATGTGCAAAACTTTTGGTTCAATTTGTAGAAAGTAGCACAGTGCATATTTAGTAAAATTTTTATGTAAAAATATTCAATAGTTCCTGAGATATTGTGCGCGCAATATGAAAAAAGCACACATTTTGAGATATAGCGCTTTAAAGATATGACCATTTTCAATGTTTACGTTGAACAGCTGATAAATTTTCCTTCATAACTTTCATAATTATAGGAATTTTTAATGCGGATTGTTTTAAATTGTTCAGAACAGAATGGAGAATAATATTTTTTTTTTTCATAAAATCGAAAATTTTCGAGGTTTAACAGCCGTTTCTCCCCTTAAATATAACTTTAAAGGAAAACAATTGGAGAAAGTAATGTACTTATAACAATGTTTTTAAGTTAGATAAAAATCATTTCTATGGTTAATTAGATAAAAATCATTTCTATGGTTAGTTTTTCTATGGTTAATTAGGTAAAAATCATTTCTATGGTTAGTTTTTCTATGGTTAGTTTTTCTATGGTTAGTTAGATAAAAATAATTTCTATGGTTAGTTTTTCTATCGTTAGTTAGATAAAAATCATGTAATTGGAATTCACAGACATTTAGAACTTCCTGGTGTTTCTGCATTTTACAGCCATCTGACTTTAAAAAATGCTCATAATTGTTATTAGAAATAGCCTTTCGAGGACGACTGTCACGTGACGAACCATCTTCTGGTAGCGTCACGAGAGCGGCCGTTATCAAACGGATGGAAACATGTTTCCTCTTTCTTTCCGTCAGAGATACAGTTCTTTTGTGTCATAAAAGATGAATTGCCCATTAACATTGAAAACATTCAGCTTAGTCATGAGCATATTTTGCTTCTATGTATCGTAACTGTAATTGATGTTAATTTTTTCCGTAATGTCCAAGCTACTCTTATGTAGCATTATCTTACTACTCATCTGTTAATTATAAGATGTCTCAAGGTCATCAATGATCTATATTTAAGAAGAGGAGATTGCGCAGAAATTTATTTCTGCAGAATGATTCCACTCTATGCAATTTTGGGGCTATTAGGAACCCTCATTGTCTTTCTGAGGTATTCGTCTTGGAGAAAAAAGTATTCCCAGTTGATGCCTGGGAAGAAGCTTCCGTTTTTCAATATTTTCGGTGATTTAATAGAAATTTGGATAGCTAAAGATGTGTCCCTTAGTAAGTCCTTTGGTTTTTTTTTTAAATCCAAATCAAATAATCAATTTTGACAATTTATTACTACTAATATTAATATTTTAATAAAACTAACTCCATTAAAATCACGCATTAGTAACTAATTGCCAGTACTTGCATAATTCCAAATACCTTCTTTCAAATGACATATTTAGCTATAATTTCAGAAATCAATTGTTAAATACACTCACGTCCAAATGTTAAGCATAATTCTTAAAATCGGAAAATTTTGGAGTTAATATTAATACAATGGTTCGCAATTAGTTGTGAAGAGTCATGGGACATACAGTAGACGAAGCTCACGTTTTAAAGTGAAAATCTCGTCTCGCAGCATCTAGGGGGCGACCAGAAAATGATAAAGACGAAAAGGGTTTTCAAATACCGTTTCACAGGAAGCTCCTAACGAGATAAAACTTTTAGTTATGGTTTTGTTTGATGTCCATAATATTCATATGCATTTTCGTAAAAATATCATAGATATCAGGAAGATATAAAGGTTTCTTTAAAAAATCCCAAATTCTTCCGCATGTTTTTTGCTTGAAACATCTAGAGCTCTCAGCCGAATTAAAAGAAACTTACAGAATACGTGACATTATGTTAGATATTGAATTTCATTAAAGTTGTATACCTTGAATACTTATATATACTTCTAAATTATATACATAATTTAAAGGGAGTTGGGAACCCCTATACCGCCAATGTATGCACCTTTTATCACAATCTATTATAGATACATGTTTGAAATTTTTATAGAGTTTGTGTCGAAATTGATCTCTATACTAAAATGAAATCCCTACATAAATATAGCTTGGGTTTTTTTTCTTTAAATTTAATGAATGTCACAACTAATTTTTCAAAAAATGTCGTTTTCTAACACGAGATCATCACTACTAAAAATTATTTTTGGAATATCAGAAAAACTTTTACATCAGTATATACATTTATATGTAGAGAATAGGTAGTAAAAATTTCAAGAGCTTATCTAAAGTAGATTTTGAGGAAAAGGTACACGCAGTTTCAAAATACCATTATGAGATAATTCAAGTTAAAGGTAAAAATCTTGTGTTACATTAATCTGTTTGCATGTTTTTAAAGATTATTTTAGCTTACTTCTAATATTAACACGAGCAAAAGACTTATATCGTTGGAAATGTCTATTTCAAATATATATATATATATAAATTAAAAAAACCGAATTTTTTAAAGTATATCGGGTACTGTTTCCCCTTAAATTACACTTCGATGATAACTATTCGAAGAATGAAGTTTAAAAAATTTCAGTTTGTGAATGAACTCTTTTCATTTTGTTTGTCTTTTACAGGAAAAGCAATTTAACTCTTGCAATGCCGACATCTTTCTTAATACTAACGATCCTGAACAGGAATTTTTATATAAGTTGCCTTATATATCTGGCTCTGAAATTCTGAAAGGACAATTACGCTACGTTTCGCACACGCGTACTAAAAGACTATTTACTACAAATAATCATATTTTCTCTGATATCGAATGTATTCACTTCCAATATTAATACAATGCTTCTCTAAAGTATTGTCACTTAGTCTATAAGTTTCGCTTAATTTGGTTGAAAACTCTGCTCGTTATACACAAAAAACTTACGGAAAAAGTTGGGATTTTTTAATGAAACCTTTGTATCTTCCAGAATATTCATGCTATTTTTACCAAAATGCGTGTAAATATTGTAGACATCAATCAAAACCATTGGTGAAAGTTTCAACACATTATCGGCTTTTTGTGAAACGGGATGAGTCGAAATCCCTTTTTGTCTTCATCACTTTCTAGTCTCCCCCCCCCCCTTAATTACCCTCGTGACTAGATTTATTTTTAAAATATGAGCTCCGACAACTTTATGTCCCACGACTCTTCGCAACTAATTGTGAACCATTGTATTCATAGGGACATACGACAATTAAACCTCGAAAAAATGAGGGAAAACTGTCAAATTCGATACATTTTATCTCTGAAACAATGCAATTCACAAATTCCCTTTTTTTTTACCTAGAAAAGTATTTGTTCTTTCTCTTATAGTACACTTATTTTCAAACCTAGATATTTATTTCAGAGAGTAATAAATATGGGTATAATTTTTAGAGAAAAATGAGACAGTCACCTTGCTCGCATGATTGCTAATAAAATATTGGTCTAAACATAATATTTTGGGTATTTAAGTAATCCAAACTGTCTGTTTAAGACATTGAGTCTCAATTTATTAACATTTAAATTTATTTTCTATTTTATACACCAATTTAAAATAAAATGGTAAAAATAGTTAAAATTTCAACTTTTCTAACCTCCCCAAAAACTTCTTTGGAGAAAATATGTACAAAAATTGTGGTTCAATTTGTAGAACATAGCACAATACATATTTTAAAATTTTATGACAAAATATTAAATACTTTTTGAGATATTATGCGCGCAATATCAGAAAAACACTTTTAGATACAGCGCTTTGAAGATATGGCCATTTCAATGTTTACGTTAAACAGCTGATACATTTTTGTTCATAACATTCCTAATTAAGAGAATTTTTAACGCGTATTGTTTTAAATTGTTCAGAAAAAGACTTTGAAATTATATATATTATTTTCATAAAATCGAAAGTTTTCGAACTTTAACAGTCGTATATCCTCTTAACTCCAAAATTTTCCCATTTTAAGAATTATGCTTAACTTTTAGAAGTGAGCGTAATTATATTTATTATTTTCTAATTCCAAATAAATAGTACAATTGTCATCGCCAAGGAGCCAATCACGCGCTTTCGCGGGAAACGCTACGTTTCATTACTTATTCTCCGGTTACCTTTTGAGTATATAGGCTGGTATTGGCGTGGAATAAATGTTAAAAACTAGTTGTAAATGTATGTGGTTTCGAAGCTTTTACTTACTGAAAATATATCATGAGTTGTTTATTTCTTACAGTAAGTTAGTCGGCAAATGGGTGCAACCTACCCTGTGTCAAGGCACTGACTAATAACACTGCTTCACATGACCGGCAGTCAATGTGCTAAAACCGGAAAACTTGTTTTAACAATTTATTAATAATAATTTAAGTCAATGAATTAGTATTCCATTAAATAGTTAAAAACTAATATAAATAAATGGAATATTATTCCCATTATTAATTGATTATATCTAAATGGTTAAGCATTTTCAAATGATTAACTAGAAATTCATTAATAAAAATATTTAATGAAGATAAAATTAATTACAGTATAAATAGAACATGTAACGTAGTTTGAAAAAATATTTAACATTCTGCAGAAAAGGTATGGAAATTCATATTATAATCGTATTATTTCAAGTTTCACCCAGCTGCTGTCATTAAAAGTGTTACTATTATTTCTCCGTCTGTGTGTGTTTGTAATGTATTACGGCGTTGCCTTTATGGTACTTAAAATTCAAAAATGTATATGATCATTAATTTTCTTTAGGTATAATGAATTTTCTTCTAAAAGAAGCTGAATTATTTCGAAAAGAAAAGTTGTTTTGTGTTTGGGCAGGATACGTACCATTCGTAGTTTTTTTCCGAGCAGACGTCGTGAAGGTTTGTATGTCATCTTCTTACTCTTGTCAAAAGAAAATTAATTACTTAAACAATATGGAAGTAAAGAGAAAATATGCAACCTTTGATGATTTTTTTTAAAAGTAAGAAGTTGATCAAATGTTCCGTAAAGGATACTAAATGTACTTATAAGGCAGTTTATTGTTTTTAGGTCATTACCCATATTTATAGGCGACACCAATAGCAATGAAACCAGTCCTCGTTTAAAGCTTTAGATACATGGCGTTTCAAAAATATCTTAAAATTTCTTTGTTTTGGAGTCGAAATATCTTTTTTTTACGGTTAGTGTTTCTTGCATTACGCGGCGTATTTTTCTTTTTTCTTTTTTTTTTGATAAAAGGAATGGTTCAATTTATAACTCTATGGGTATGGTTCAATTGTCTGCACATAGATAGCGCTAGTGGTACAGCAATAGCTTAGAAAGGTTTACATTACATTACACCACCTACATCCCGTGTTTACAGGCATTTGGCTCCTTTCCAGTTTGGATGGATGGAGGAGAATTTTATTTTTTTTTTAGAAATGACAAAAACAAATAATAATGAAAATAAACGAAACATACACTGGACAGAACAACATAGAAAACAAAACAAAATGGAAAAAATAAAAATACGTAGAGGAAGAAAAGAAAAAAAAGGAAGAATCATAAATAACTGGAAGTGTGTGTCAGTCTGGGTGGATGCGTGCTCAATGATTATCCTTTACAATGAGATTTTTCTCATCACATATGAAGCGCATTAGGAGTCGACGTCGGGTTCTTGATAAGTTATTGGTGAGAATGTTTTCAACCACTGTAATTTGATGACAATGTAGGAGTTTGGAAATGCCAGGAGAAGGTAAACCGACATTTTGTGGCATAGTGCATTGGATCTCCTTTTCCTCCGCACGAGCAGTTGTCTTGTGTTCGAAGATTGAAACGATGAAGGTATGAAGGGAAGGTTCTTTGTCCGGTAACGAACATTATCTCTTCTCAATTCCATCCTACTGGCTTGTTTTAGACCCAAGCACTATATCGTGTGTACTGCGGCCAGTTTCTTCGTTATCCCAGTTGTCTTGCCAAATGCTTAAAGAAGCTGACCTTATCTCATATTTCAGGTGAGAAAGTGGCTTAAGGAGAAAGAAAGGGTCGCCTTTTCTCATGGCTTCTTTGACTAATTGGTCTGCGCATTCATTGACTAATCTCAGGTGAAAGCGCTTATGGGAGAGCAAGAGGGTTTGAATCTCTCGGAACATCCCACTGGCTTGTTTGAGACCCTAGGCACTATATAGTGTGTACTGCGGCCAGTTTCTCCGTTATCCCAGTTGTCTTGTCAGATGCTTAAAGCAGCTGACTTAATCTCGACTTTCAGGTAGTAAAGTGGCTTAGGTAGAAGGGAAGGGTCGCCTTTTGTGATGGCTTCTTTGGCTAATTGGTCTGCGCATTCGTTGCCTAAATAACCGACGTGGGCTTTAAGCCATCTCAGGTGAATGTGTTTATGAAAGAGCAAAAGGGTTTGGATTTCTTGAAATATACTATGGTGGGATTTAGGATTAAGTATGGTCATCGAACTTGACAAACTGTCTGTCCAAATTTTGATCGGTCTATGAAGGGAAGAAGCTGCTTCAATTGTCATTTTAATTGCAAGGATTTCAGCTTGGAAAACCGAATTGCTGTTATCAAGTTTACCTTGCCATGAGGCTATCAATCCATCAAGCCATCATTGTGTGTAAGTATGACGAATCCAATGGAAAGGGCAAATTGTGTCAGTTGACACTGGTCGGTCATGGCGCCGAAACCTTTTAGAGACTGGAAGCGTGTTCGACAGACCAAGAAATAGTAGGCCACGCACGTCAAGTGATGATGCCGAACGAATCCACCAAATGTTTATTCGCAGTCCTACATGGTCAACACGAAGTGCTTCACGGAAATTAGAAATTGCACGAACAACAGTACTTCGGTAGTTTTGCGGTACAGACATTTATTAAAATTAAATTTCTGATTTAATATCTATTTATTTATTGCAAGAAAAACTTTATGGAGCAAAATATAATTAGTGAAAACTGCAAATTGATATCACATTTTTTTGATTTTTTTAAATTTTAAAATATGTCAAGGACGTTTGGGACAACCTGTATATGACCTCAAGTTTTCCTTTAACTTAGGAACTACTGAAAAACAATACACTAAATGATAAAAGCTGGGCATATGAATGGATTAAACCTGTACTTGGCAAAGGACTTATTACAAGGTATGTTGTGAGTTGCACATATAAATATAACCTTTTGATTTTCCTTCTTTAAATTATGTGATCTTTTTGTCTACAAGTATTAGAAAACAGAAATTCTATTATTTAAATATGAATCACTAAATTTTCGCCTCGAATCAATTGAAATATGTGATGTGATTCGTTTCATTTAAATATTAAGTGATAATGCTTTTAATCTGTAGCATTCTAATATTAAGAAAAAATAACTGACACTAACACATAATACTCAAGGGAAAAATGAGGTTTCCTGAATATTTCTGTCCAACGATTTATTTTATCGAATATATGGATATTCAATTGCCCGATCTTTTCACGTAAGAGAAACGAACTCTCATCATTTAAATTTTCGAAATATTGTTTAAATTTCTTATTAATGTTTGGTAACAAAAACTTTTACATAAACTGTGAATTTCTGAAAATCTGATTTATACGTACATATATAAATGACATAGGTAAGTGTATCGCGAATTTCAGGGCCCGGCTATGTACAACCTGAGCAAACAGAAGGTCAATAATGCGCTTACGGGTGACTATCAATCTGCTTGTGTGCGTGTGTGTGCATGTGTGCGTGTGTGTGTGTGTGCGTGTGCGTGTGTGTGAGTGCGTGTAAGTGTGTGTGAGTGCGTGTACTTGTGTGTGAGTGCGTGTGTATGTGTGTTACATTCTATGATTATGTACTGGACAAAAAGTGTGAACTGAAATTTACGAAGATATGAAATTTTAAACTCAACTACCCATTTTCCACACTATGCGTTTCGAAGCCTTTTCCAAGATTAAACGTATTGTGATAATGAAATAACGAGTGTTGCGACAAGTTTCAAACGACGATACATAGAAACCAGCTTCTCCGGTTTTTCCTTCCAAATTCTAGGAATTGTGAATCAAGAATTTTTCTAGCACGGCCAGTTCATCTACCAAAAGTTGAATGTGAAATTCTGCGACGTTTGAAGGAAAATAGAACTGGTCAAATCGATTAGACGGACATGCAATGCAACCTGTCAGTGAAATATAGTTGTTTGTGAGTTTCTCATCAATCACAATATTTTATGGCTTCAGCGCCATCCTCATTTTCAAGACTTAGCTCCTATGGATATTTTCCTCAAAAATAAAATTTCAGCCATTGTCAAACCATTGCCGAGGTCCAGTGCGTATTGCAAAAACGCATAGACTTTCTCACACAAATTGATTCCTGAGCCAGATACAAATAAAAAAATACATTAGAATCCCGGCAATCCGAACCCAATGAATCTGAAATTTATGATAATCCTCAAAGCTTTTTTTATTTTCTGAATGATTTATACTGGAAAATAAAGGAAAAATAGCAATTAGGAATCAGAAACAAAGCTGAAGTTTATTCCTAACTTTAAAAATGTATTCGAATTTTTCTTTAAGAATACAGCACTTTAGTAGAACACAATTCTTTATCTTCTTTTTACCCTCAAATTATTTATATAAAATTATTTTGAAATAATGGATCTCAAAATTTGCGCCGTCTCGGATTTTAGACCCCTCTTTTTTAGTTTTTCTTAAATATCTTTAAAACTATTCAAGTTAGAATAAATAAAAGCATGCATTTGTTGGAAGTTTAATCGTCATTAATTTGTTGCATCACATCTAATTTGAAAATCATAAAGTTTTCGAGATATTCAAGAAAAACTAGAAAAAGGGGAATAAAATTCAAGACGGAGGAAAATTTTGAGGCCCATTATTTCAGAAACTAATAAAGCTAAAACAAAAATAAAAGCATGCGTTTGTTCGGAATCTTACGCTTTTGAATGTCCTGATTATTTCTAATTTGAAAATTGAATAGATTTCGAAATATTCAAGAAAAAAACTTTAAAAAGGGGGATGAAATCCAAGATGGCGATAAACTTTGAGACCTATTATCTCGGGCACTATTAAAGCTAGAAGAAAAATAAAAGCATTTACTTGTAGGGAAGAAAAACTAAAAAAGGGGGATGAAATCCAAGACGGTGGCGCCAGCTCATCCCCCAGAACCGGGGACTTTTAATCTTTTCATCAGAAGCCCCTTACGAACATGTGTGTCAATTTTCAAAACTATACGATTTAATGTTTTATTTTTCAAACCCTTCATTGACTGGACTATCAACTAATATTTTTTACAAATTCATTGACGTTGAGTTTAATTAGCTCAAAAACTATTAAAGCTTAAAGAAAAATCAAAAAATTTACTTGTACGGAATGGTGCCCTCTTTAATTTGTTAAATCATATGTAATTTGAATATTGAATAGTTTTCAAGATATTCAAGAAAAAATTAAAAAAGAGGGAGAAAAGTCAAGACTGCGCCAATCATTGAGACCGATTATCTGGGGAACTATTAAAGCTGGAAGAAAAATAAAAGTAAGTATTTGTAGAGAATTTTAAGCGCTTTAATTTGTTTAATCAATTGTAATTTGAAAACTGAATAATTTTCGAGATATTCAGAATAAACTGAAAAAGGCGGATGAAATCCAAGATGGCGCCGCGAGCTTACCCCTCAGGATCGTGTACTTTTAGTATCTTCATCATAAACCTATCACCAACAAGTAATTAATTATCAAAACTATATGATTTAATGTTTTTCTCACCCCCACTTTGGACCTTCGTTGACTGGACTAATTATCATCGTGTATGCAATAACCTTACCTACATTTGTGCTGAAATGTACATTTGAGTATGGAAGGATGTGAAAAGTAGGTCTTTTAATTACATAAAATGTAATTTTTGTGGTTAATTTTCATTATTATCAAACATTGCATTATCATGATGTAAGAATGAATATCATCAAGTTCCCTATATTTTTACTCTAATTCATATCATTAAATGTGACTTTGTCTTTGAATTGTAACTTACCTCTTAAGCCTCTTTTGTAATACATATTAATTAAGATTCTTTTTGCAGTACATATGAAAAATCAAAAGCACGCCGTAAAGTTTTAGCGCTTTGCTTTCATTCTGGCGTTCTGAGAAGCTTTTTGCCTGTGTTTAGTGATGAAGCTCAAAAGTTGGTGAATTTTTTACAAAAGGAGACCGAAAAGGACTTCACTTACATTGCTGAACCAATTTCACTTTGCGCAGTGGATATAAATTGTGGTAATTAGATATTAAAAGTATTAGATATTTTATTTACACGACTTACAGTATAGCTGTTTAAATCGAAATTATTTTTTAATCCATTAAGATTGTTTATTTAATTATAAAATACATTTTTATGCTTATTTTTCTCTGTATTATTTTTTAATTATTTTTTAAAGTATTATCCATTTAAATTAACATATTTTATTTTGCTATGCGAACTATTACTTTTCTTTTACATAATGTAGCATGGTATGTGTCACTCCTACGTTGTTAATTACGTAATATCTTAAGCTTAGATTTTTTTCTCAGAGTGTGAGCATCGGCAACGTTGTTCCTTTACTTTTCTGTAAATCGCATATTTTAATTTGCTTGACCTCTATTGCAATGGTTTGCACTTATTATTTGTAGCATAATATACATTTTTGCGTCATTATAATTAGCACATAATTATTTAGACTTTAAATATTTTATTTCTTAAGCAAATATCTGTGATAAATTCCCTTCCTTTTTTCAGAGACAATATTTGGTATTACCATTGATGCATTAGGAAGTAAAAAATTGGAATGTCCCCAGTCAGTTACAAGGTAAGTTTCATTCCTCATGTACAGATACATCATGTAAGTTTCATTCCTCATGTACAAATACATCATGTACGTTTCATTCCTCATACACAAATACATCATGAAAGTTTCATTCCTCATACACAAATACATCAGGTAAGTTTCATTCCTCATGTACATACAATCACTACTGGCACGTGAAATATATTGAAGAGTACAGATTAACTTTAAAAAATCACAAATTTTATAATTATACATTTTGGAAAACAAATAAGATTTATCTTTCCCTTCTTTTTGTCGCGTTTAATTGAAAATATTGAAGCAGAAATTTCACTAAATTCAGGAATAAAAATAAAAAGAGAATTTCTAAGTAGAAAGGACAGAAAAGATTTATTTCCAATATTTAAAAATTTTAAAAATTACTACATAATAATTAAATATTAAGGAGTTTTAATAATTAAAGTTAATAAAAAATGAATAATATGTAAAATTATGATTTCAAAAAATAAGTAAGCAATTGCAGTAAAAATAAAGCAGTGAACAGCAATTGTACACTAAAAAGAAGTAATAAAGTTCACATCAAATATTTTCAAAGTTATTAAGAGGCCGAATTGGAAACAATTTTAATTGCCTTTTTGTTTTTAAGAATCTAAGGACTTAGAGCTATGAAATAAAAAAAACATAGGAACTGTTTTCCCAAACACTTTTTCGTTTACTAACACAATATAGCTCGTTTTTCTGTTCCGCTGTATAGTAAAGGAAACAGAATACGGATTTCGGATGCCTTCTTTTCCTTTCATTAGATACAAAATTTTATATAAAACTACAATTTCCATTACAAGACCACACATCACATTTCGTGTATCTAGATCAAAGGTCCCCTCCATGTTTTCCCTCGTGTACCCCTTCATCAATCATTTTTTTTCGCGTACAACCTATTGTCATATCCTCACTTCCAAACATCAGCGTATGCAAAGAAATTTTTATCAATAATGTTAAGGGCTTAGATAAACTTAAGAAACAAATGACTCGAATAATACTATTTGCAGGGTTATTTTTTATTTTACATTTTAAGCTATTATTAAAAATCATTATTTTCACGGCAAAGCAAATGAAACCAGAATTGTAATAATTCCACATTAACTTATAAGGATAGCTAAAAATTACATTTATTTTTTTTTCCTTATTTCGAGAGTAGTTCTTAGTACTTGCACAACTTTCAATCTTACTTTTCACACGAACCTAGGGAGAATTTTTATTCCCTATTGTTTTCTTGTGTCTGCTATTACCGGCTTTGAGTTCGCGTACCCCAACCGCACGTACCCCAGCGGTACGCGTACCACAGGTTGAGAATCTCTGATCTAGATTATTGAGTTTTTGAGTTAGAGTGCTCATGTACCCATAAACAGAGAGACCGTCAGGTAATGAAGCCTTTGATGGATTTGGTCCAAATTTTGATATATATTTTATGTTTCTGATCATAAAGCAATCTGCTAAATTTAAACGTTTTAGTTCTTTACGATTTTGAGCTATCGTGCCAACATCTGTACGGACAAACAGATATAGTTTGCGTGAAATTTGACAGAAATACTCAATTTTCCTGCAACTGCATACCAAATTTTATTCGTCTAGCTCCCTTTGTTTTTGAATATCACATTCACAGGACAGACATACATAATTCCAAAAACGGTTTTTCGGCCTTGCTCTACCTAAGTTCCTTCACTGAACTAAGTCGAAAGTCAGTCCTGGAAGGGGGGGTTGCTTAAGCGCGGGACCCAATTGAGACCAATTGGTCCTATCTGCTAAAAGTCAGTCCTAGTTCTCGAGTGAATTAAGTGTCATACAAAATGTTTCTCTTATGGACGTTGAGAATACAAGGAACGGACTTGTTTAAAAAACGAAAGCAATTCAGAGATGCAAACTATTTTTAGTTTAGACTTCGAATTAGACAAAAAAATTCGAATTATAGATAACATTTTAACATTATTTAAATAAAATATTCAAGGGGATAGGAAAAAATCAGAATTGCTGACAAATTGGAATTGAAATCGTTCGAATTAGCTACTGTCAATTCATTTCTAAAATGTTCTTAATTCTTTCGAAGTTAGTTTTTTTTAAGTATGAGTCAAATTTATATAAATTAATATAGAGCGACGAAGGAAAAAAAGATGAGTGGAGAATAATGGAATCATTCAGGTAGTATTTGTCCCAAGTGTTAATGGTTATGGAAGCACACTTTCCTTCCGGAATATCCGAGAATTCCGTTCTTTGAAAAAATTAAAAGCTGAGGCACCTTGAAATTCAATTCTTAGCTACTTATATAGGCAAGGAATTTATTGCTTATTTATCGAATGTAATATTATTGTTGCAGTTATCAATCTGCTGTGAAAGTTTTTTGAAACTTCAGTTTATATTCATAGTTCATATTAATTTTAAAAAATGCTTAATTAAATTTCTTGTTTTAAAAGCTGGCTAATGAAAGAGTATTCCCCTATATAACTTGTACTTTGCACGGAATATGATCAACTTACATATAGGACGTTGATCTACATAAAATTTAAATTTATAGTTCAAATTAATTTTTAAACAAATAGATTAAATAGAATTAATTTTTTAAAATCTATTTTGCCTGAAGATTTCTCATTCGTAACGATGACTTTTGATAGGCTACGATCCGCCTAATATAGAATTATATATAATTTATATTCATACTTTACCTTAGTTTTAAGCGAAATAGATAACTTGATATATTTTTTAAAAATATAACGTCTGAAAAAGCTTCCTTCTTAACTTTCACTTTAATAGCATGTATAAAAAGAATATCTGCAACAGCTATAAATTAAATATGTATGATAAAGATTTTAATTTATCAAAATAAAACATTATAGCACTCATCAATATATAAGCATCTAATTTTATAGAGTGCACAGAAAATTTCTCTAAAAGCATTTTATGGTGATCATTTGCACGTCTTTTGAATGAAAAGTATGTATAATTAATTTTTACATTTGAACCAAAGAAATAGATGAGTTGCGTTCCTAAAATAGATATTCCAGAACTTGATCTTTATGATCTGCAAGATGTACAGTTTTAACAGGATAAATTGAAGCATCCACAATTTCATTTGTAGATTAATTAAGATTTTTCAAAGAATAAAATATTCTCCATACCATATCAAAAGTTAGTCTATAGACAGAAAATCGATGGACTGTTTCTCTAAAAAATTTCAAACTAATATTCTTTAGACTCACACATTATACCTTCGTACAATGGAGAATTCGACAGGAATAGGGGTATAAAACTCTGATTGTAATTTTAACAATTATGAGAAAATTATTTTCGAATTTTATTACTATATTTTTATAGTTAATAAAGATTTTTCCTAACAATTTTCCTACACCTTTATAGTTCAAACTTCCATGAATGGGAAAAACTTAAAAACATAAATATAAAACCTGTAATTAAATTTTTGATCTATTTTCTTAGGGCTTCAAGCATTTTTATGTCGAAAATAATTTCACCGTGGCATTGGATAGATATTATATTTAGGAATACAAGATTGGGAAAAGAATTTCATTATCATTGTGATATACTTCATGAAGGTACTAGAAAGGTAAGAATATATTTTATATTTATTGCCTTCTCTTAAACTAGCAACAGTATTCGCCCCTCTAATTCCTCGAAATTTAACACAAAATAGGGCATTTTGTATTAAGTTTCATATTATAGCGAAAATAATCCAGTTTTCAGCTTGTATCTCATTCAGTTGACCGCTTGGACCAAAATTTCAACACTTATCTACAAGCTCCTTTTACAACATTTCTCTTTGAAAGCTGCGAACCTCTATTTTACTAAGTTATTGTGATATAAATTCTTGGTATTTCCAAAACCCCTGTTCACTACTTCCTTGAAAGAGTTCCATTTTGACCTTTCTGCTTCTTTCATAGTGTTTGTAAATGAATAATCAAGTAAATGATTTCATGTCTCATATCTTACAAATATACACTCTTTTCATTTGGCCTCAGACAGTTTTGGGAACTGGGTAAAGACTTAACAAATTGTTTCAAAAGCCTTTATTTGATGTGTATAAGCTATTAAGATATTAATTTGGTATTTTTTATGACTACATACCAAATCCCACTTACCTGGGTCGTTGCATTTTGAGTTCTCATGAATACACCCAAAAGAACGGACGTACAATGAATCCTTTCGTGGTTTTCGGCCAAGATTAGACAAAGATCTAAAATTTTGATGACAGAATTATAATGAAATTCATCAATCTATCGTCCTTTTCTTCTTTATCACATACACAAGTAGAAAGATCAAAAGAGTCAACCTTTTGACAGATTTGGACACAAAATGAAAACATGATTATAATTCTAGCGATAAAACAATATGCTAAATTTCCTCCTTCTAGCTCAATGTAGGACAATGTAGAACAATGGAGTCTTGAGTTATAATGTCCACATGCAAATGGACAGACGTACAGACAGTTTTCCATTTTAAATATTTCGTCTAAAATCTAATAGAAATCTACAATTTGTATATAAAAACCCCGTGCGAAACTTCAATCCTCAGGCTAGTTCCACTCTTTAATCACCCCTTTTATAGACAAACCTACCGACCGATGGAAAGACATTTCTTGGAGACATGGAGACAACTTGGAGTTTCTTCTACATATCGATTAATGTATTTCTCTCAGAATTATTTGTATAAGAGAAAGTGAAAATGCACATTTCTTCGCACAACGCGTATTTTTCTATTTTGAGAGACTAGGGGTAACTTTAAAGAAGGTCAATATTCGAAAAAACTTAATCGCCGTTTTAAAGTTACTAATATAAATTATTCTTGCAGAAGTTGATTAATTGCTTAGCAGCGTAGAAACTTATTTGTTCCTTATCATGATTTTTCGTTCCAGTTTCAGAAAAAGATTGTGTATCCTATAATAAATAAAGTGACTTATATAAATATTTTTTGAACAACATCCCTTTTGGATGCCACTAGATGATCGAAGAACAGAAGAAGCTATACCGGACAGGAGAGAAAGATACGCGCGAAAGAAAATACAAAGCAATGATGGAACTGTTATTGGATAGCAACGAACTTGGTGAAGCGGAAATAGATGAAGAAATGGACACATTTGCTCTAGCAGTATGTTATTTATTTCAATGTTTTAAAGGACCAAATTTCTTTTTCATTTTCTATAAATACAGTATTCCATCTCTACTGATTAAAGAATCAGTGTTTCCTTCTGACAGCTTTAAGAGTTTTCAGTTTTCATTGATCGTAAATAGCATGTGTCTGGGGGAAAAACTGTCAGCTGCATTGAATTTTTGGTTGATCTTTACGATTTTTGTGCTCTAAAACCGAAAATGACCTTAGTTTTCCACAATGACTTACAATATTTGAGCAAATTTTGATGTGAAGCCATATACGCCGGTGAATAGAAACGCAGTTGTATTTGATGAAAAATTAATGATTACAAAAACTTCAACACTAACTCAGAAGTTCTACTAGCGACCAGTATTTACTGGGTATGGCTGGGGAATTGTTTTATATTCTCTTTCATGCTTCTTCTAGCAAGTTTTAGTATCAATGTATCTTCATGGGTATCCAGTTTAAACACCAAAAATTGGTCTCCCATCATAACAATATCCCATATTCTTACTTAACGTCATTCTAAACCCTTAACATGTTAGTGGAATCTCACTCCTAGTTTCTCAAATAGGCCCTAAGTTTTCAGGAAAATATTCAACATGTGGATGCAGAAAATGAACTTTCAAGCTGCTCTTGCAGCCTTCCTCTTTGAAAGCTGCTGACCTCTATTTTACTTTGTTATTGTAATATAAATTCTTGGTATTTCCAAAACCCCTGTGCACCACTTCCTTGAAAGAGTTAAATTCTGACCTTTCTGCTTCATTCATAGTGTTTGTAAATGAAGAATCAAGTAAATTATTTCATATCTCATATTTTACAAATATTCACTCTTTTCATTTGGCCTCAGACAGTTTTGGGAACTGGGTAAAGACTTAACAAATTGTTTCAAAAGCCTTAATTTGATGTGTATGAGCTTTATTAGAACCTTTCTCGAAGGAGCCAAGCTTTGTATAAAATAATATTTTCATCGACATCTAGCGTAAGATGAAGTTTCTAACCAATTTTCTCCCACTGGATGTATTTTCTGTGTACTCGACTGCCTCAAAAGCAAAGAAAGCCCACATATTTCGTGTAGCCTAATTGTTGGCCTAAAAGCGTGGATTAAATTTATAAAATTTCTCCACAAACTATTCAATAGTCTTCACCATACTTTATCTTGTATACAATTACAGCTAAATCTTTATAGTTTTCTTCAAGATATATTGAATGCCACACAGAAATTGAGGCGAATTTATCGCCATAATTCAGCAATACTGCCTACAAACAATACTGAGGAATCTACAGACAGGCGTCACTCAATGGAATCGTATTCTATCCCGAAATTACCTAATGGCCTAGAAACATCAATGCAGAACAAGAAATTCCCTGTTTTGAAAAAAAAATGGAGTAAAGCTTCTGAATATTGGATGCATATACCATAAAAATTCTGTCCCAAGTCACGAAAAGAAATCTATTTCGGAACAAAATGAATTTTTTTAAAACTCCGGCAATGACAAATTTCACTATAAATTCTTCTTAAAGCCTTACCTTCGCAAAACATTACACGTGACGGAACTTTTTAAGTACCTTTCCCGTTTTCAGTACGCGAAAAGTAGATTTAAAGCAAAAAGTGCACTCTCGGAACCACAGAAAATACATAATTCTCATAAACTCTTTCGATAACATGAAAGATTGATTCATCTGATAAATTGATCAAGATGTAAGAGATTGTTGATGCCACATGTTCTCTTGAGAACCTCAATTGCCAATTCAGCTCATGTGGGACAATCATCTAGACCTATATATTTTTGAAAATTCATTAACGCTACCAGTTTCTTTAAGCTTTTCATTCCATCCCTTTAAGGTTTTGACATCGGAGGAATTGCTTCTATAAAAATGTCTAAACTCCGCACCCCTCCCCCGAATTTGGTTTCATGGAAACGCAATACGCGTTGCTCTTTTACCACATCCACGCCATTTTATTTAAAATTAATTTATGATCCACTATTTACTTTAAAGAACTAGTTAGGTTTATGAAAATTCGTCAAATGTTTGAAAACTATTTCCACTGTTGACCCTTTTTCTGACGAAACAATGTGGTGACTTCGAAGCAGAATAAAATACGAACATTAAGTAACATTTATGGATTGATAAAAAGAAGACAGTTATTTACTGTGTTTTAGCAAAATGTTTTAAATCAGGTTGATTTTTAAAGCTATTTTTTTACGAAAAGTAAAAATTTAAAACAAAATGGCCCTGTAAAAATTTCCCCTCTAGGGATCGAGACCAAAGAATAAAGAAGCCTAACTTTTGTAAAGTATACGCGCATTCCTATGGTGTATTCCAGAATTATTAGGATTAAAATACAATCAAGAAGTCTGCCGAAAGACTTTGGTGGAAGTTTTCGACAACCACATTGGAGATTTTGATCAAGCTCATGTCTTAACTAATACTAAATACTTACTCCTCATACATAAATCTACTGCGTCATACTAAATGGGTAATCAAATAATTTTTTTCAGAAGATAATGGTCTCTGATAATATTTTGAAAGGAAAGGGTGTTTTTTTATTCTTTAGCATCCTATTGTTAAAGCTACCGATAAAATCACATTAGAATTTCTTGGCTTAAAAAATGCAAATGAATACCTGTAAATAAAACTCAGTTGAAACAGTTGAAATATGTATAAAACAGTTTTAGATAAAAATTCATAAATAATTCTGAGATTTACATCAAAATTAAAACTTAAAAGATATTATTTACAAAGTTAATAAACATTAATATTAATATCGGAAAGAAAGGAGCATTTTATTTCATTTTTTAAGATTCAACTGGCGTTGTCATTTAATAATAACTTCATCTTTCACTTTTTTCATCACATTATGCTTGAAAGTTGAAACAACCAAACCATTCAGTATTTAAATCGTTTACAATAAACTAATTAATTTCCATGAAGTTCACAAATAATTGAATTTTTGCAATAACTTTTGGAAGAATTTCTGATCTGCTTATTTTCAGTAAAGAGAACTTCCGTGTTGAGGGTTCTGGTACGTAGGGATTGAAGTATTCCTGATCACGGCAGTTCCACATTACTCCAAATAAACAATATAAAAAACGCATCCATATAATGAAAGTATATATATAAGAAATATTTCGCACTGATATAATAATTAATGTCAATTAATCATTGAACAGATAAATATGTTATCACTAAGAGTTTTTTAGTTCTTTAGTGCAAATCAAAAACGATAACGTCATAATCTTATAGAATATTGCTCTTGGGAATTATTACTCATAATTTAAATCTTATGAATTATTTCTACTGTCAACAATATATTTTTTCAACTAATACAAAGCCTGCAGCTATGAGTAATGTAGCAGTGAATAGTATTTTTTTACCAATTTCTGACATATCATACTTACATTTTTTGTTTCAATTTAACCTAAAAGAAATTAATGAAATCAATGGCAATTAATTTATGCCAAGATGTCAACGATTTTATAAACACAGCTATATTATCCTTTATATTATTTCTATTGTCAACATTCCTTCTTCCAAATAATACAAAATATACAGAGATGAATCAAAGATAAGTGGAGAGGATTTTATATCTAATTCTAATATATCCAAGTCTACTCAGTTTACGTTTAAATACATTATTTTTTAATATTTAAGTTAAAAGAAATTTAATCTCCCTACAGCCAATTTATCCTAAACTACTCAGGTAAAACTTGTTGGAAACTCAGGTGAAACAGGTTTTAACCAACTATTTCCACTATATATTTGCGTAATAAACAAAATGGCAGATTCCTATGCATCAGATCTGTTGTCAGGCAAGTGTAATACCTGAAATCAGGCCATGGAAGAGAACTTTGTAAGGAGTGAGTGAAAGTCTTTGCTTCATTTGTAACTTTTTCAAGAGTCACTGAATATAATAATATTTTTCTATCAATGGCTGTATATGATAAACAAAAAATTCAAGATGATTACATTCTGACATCAAAATATTATATACAAAAAGGCATTGTATATATGTTCACATCAATAAGCTGTATTTGTTGTTTTGTGCTCACATTTTGTTGAATATTCAATTTCAAGAACTCAACAAAAGACTAAATCATTTTTTTTCGGGGAGATGTGGTTGAGTGTACTAAAAATGCCACATGGTTTTCCTGTATTGCTAATTGCTATAATATTAATATTTTTTTACATTCATGCAAACTTAAAAACTATTGATTTTTAAAAATTGTTCCTTTTCAAACATTTTCTGTATTATGGCTTCCTCTTTCATCAGACTTTTGCTTGGGATGTTAAGCAAGTTTGAAATTTTTCTGAAAGCACGGTTTTTGATTTAGTCTACAATAAGTTTAATAATTCCCATAAAGCCATTTTTAGAAATATATTTGATATTGCTTTCATTATTAATAAACTGAAAATTGCGTATTTGAAAATTTCCACCGTCTTGAATTCAATTTGGCAAAATGTAGCAAGGGTTTTATAATTAATTTTCTCAACTTTATTTAATTGTATTGATATTCTGATACGTTTCTTCACTTTGTTTCATATATAAATAGGGTCACATTAATACTACCGCTGCTGTCAGGTGGGCTCTGTATCTCATAGGTCTGTATGCCGATGTTCAAGCTAAATTGCACGAAGAAATTGATCAAGTATTTGGGAAAGATTTACAAAGACCAGTTACAGAGGAGGATCTCAAGCAGCTACAGTATCTCGATTGCGTTTTAAAAGTAAGAGTTCTGTCAGAGATGTAAATTTTTGTATTAAGAAAATTATATTAAAATACTAGCAAACTATTATGATAGTGATAAAATTCAAATTTACTAGAGAACCTAATTTTGAGTGTTATTACTAGCAGTTACTGCCCATCCAGTGGTTTAAAATAATAACTCTCTGAGCAGTGATGCATTTCTGTATAACTTACATTTTTCTTAATTTAATTAATTTTCAATAAGTTATATAATATAAAATAATTGTTTATTGGATTATTGACTTGATGTAGTTAAATATTAGATAAAGAATGTAACTTCAAAGGGAATTTGTCTTAACTATGTTTCTTGAATTCCTTACACTCGTTTAGAAAGATTTCAACTGCGGGTGACCCAGAAAAAAAATCATGAAGTTTAAAGGTAAAATAAAATCGCATATAGGAAAATTGAGTCTACATTTTGAAGAAGGAAACATGCGTCCCCCAAAAAATGGAAATTCGTTTTTCCCCCATCAAATATGTGTTATCATATAAACTGCCTTTGTTAACGGGAAAAAAGAAGCAAAACCCACTAAGTAACTCTCTGATCTAAAGAATCTCTCATAAAAGTTTGATTATGGAAAATAAAGAATAGAAATATATGAATTTAATTTTTACTTCTCTTAATAAACTGAGTTCTTTCCCTTCTTCAGACTGCTTATTCCATTATTTCCGTGCTTATATACATGAAGAGTTTTATATTTCAATAATTTTAGATGGTATTTTATTTATTAGTTCTTATTCTTCACTTTCTTATTTTAAGTTTTGAGCCCATGAACATATATACGCAATGGATAATCATTTCTTCCACATTTTCTAATGTCTCTAGGACTACCCTTTTCAACACTTCCTTCAAACTGCTTGCAAGTAAAAAACAGTACGCTCTCAGAGTGCATGCACAACAAGAAGAAATCGGAACTGAGTAGATCTTCCAGATGTTAATTCTTTGCATGAAGAGATTAATACCGTCTTGCCTAGCGTTGTTCTGACGACAGAAAACACTAAAACGGAAATTGCGTCAAATTGTTAAAATGATTTAAATATTACGAGTTAAATTAAATGAGTTAATGTAAAAATATAGGCAGTGAAAACATCCAGTGCATGAGGGTATCATCAAAAATTATGCCATTGCAAGCAAGCCATATTCGTTGCTTTTGAAAATACCAAAACCTAACTATAAAATTCTGCATATTATGAACGATCACTACATCTGCATGTCAACGAACCAGTATCCTGCGAACAAGCTGATGCTTATGTTGTAGCGCTAAACCATCAATTTCTTACTGCCAGGCAGAATAAATCTTTCTGTCCTGCAATCGTCCTTTGAATGGTTGTACTCCACATCCTACTATATTACCCCATATGTAACGGCTAGATTAATTGATAACGAACTAGAACTAGAAAAGGTAACTGCACTTATGGTGAAAACAGACGACAAATATTATATTGAAAACGGTTTGTAAAAAGGGGAAACAACGGAGTTCCATCTTTCTCAGCAAAAGTCTCCGCTTAAAGAACATCAGTTCATACCCACTGTAATCCACATTGAAATTTGAACTCACCGAATTTATTCTGAAATCTGATTTCAGTAGTGTGTGCGTGTGCGCGCGCCTGTGTGTGTTTAAATAAAAGGAATATAATAGTTTTTTTATTTGATACATTTATTAATTCTTTATGTTTTCTAATGTTTGGTAGTTTTTCTGCTCTCCGAAATGAACATATAAATTTAAACACATTTATTTTTTTTTTGTCTTTTGTATGTTTTTTGCGTCTGTTTAAATTATCCTTAAAGGATTTTATTAATAACTTGCTATTATAGCATTTTCAAATTTTTGATATTATTCGGCAATTTTTTACATTATGATATCATTAAATTTAGACTCTTTTATTTTGTCATTATTTCTATTTCTTTGACGTTTAAAGAAAATGAACCTTATTTTTAAAATATTTTATCAGGAATTTATAAAAAGCTTGTATTAATAACATATACTAATATCTCATATGCTTTCGAATTATTTGACAGTTTTTACCCTCTAGATTCAATACTTAAGTTTGGATAAATTTATTCTTATTTAATTTCTAATTTTTTTTAATATTTTTATTTTGTCGAGAGCCTGTATTTTTTAAATATGATGAATTTCATATTGTTTCATTACCAAAAAATTCATTTTTTTTTCTTTTTGGCCAAATTTTGTTTCATGCTAAGAAATTGTTTAGATTCATTCCAAAATTTTCCTGAAATTCGGAAGCATTGCTTCAGTAATCATTACATCCACGATGAGTTGAACATGTAATTCGTGATTATTGTATGAGATGTTTATTTTATGAGTTATGTAACAGCATAGATAGTTATTGTTTACTGAAATTCATAGTTTATCAATATAATTTTAATCTATATTATTTTTGCTATTCTAGGAATCTAGTAGACTTTATCCAACTGTATCTTTGATTGCACGGCAAGTCAATGAAGACACTAAAATCAGTAGGTTTTAGCATTAATATTTATTTCTCTCTTTTGTTTTTCAAAAAATTGACGTTTGATTGTTTTATTTCACGCTTTAAAAACTTTTTTATTTCTAATTAATAGAGATTGATTCTAACTTACTCCAAGCAAACGCAGGGGAGATTCGCCGAATTTCGACCATCTGGATATTTTTACATTTACAGTGTTAGAGAAATAATTTTATTGCAAAACAAGTAGTAGAGTTTTGTAGTTCATATATCTTCAAAATAGTGTAAATAACCTTTTACGAAATACACATTACATTAGGAAAAATGCAAATTGCAAAAAATTATGTCATCGATCTAATCAAGGAAACCGTTTCCTTAGAATGAACCGCCAATTTCTGTCAGCGCAATTAAAGCAAAAATTTGGAATTGACACCATCGTA
>BGPR01006617.1:0-18190 GCA_013235015.1 Araneus ventricosus | reverse complement strand
CATAAATCATACATGTTACGTGTCCAAAGATTTTATGATTATTATTCCAACACTTGACGGCTATAGAGACCTTTTATTGGTTTTTCCAGTGATGTTCCAATTAAAGTTTATGAGGACTACTAATGGTGACAAACTGCTTTCTGAGTTATTCCTGTAGTTTAAGATAATAATCCCATTGATTTAGATGGTTCAATTTAAGCTTATTGTGTATAGTCCAAACTAGGCAATCTTTGGACAACAACAATAAAAATTCCCTTAAATTTAATTTTAAACTGTTTCATAAAATGTTTATAGTAAATTGCAGCTCTAAAAATTCCATATCTTAGGATATAATAACATAGTTTTCTACGCAATTTAGGACAGTGTAAGGGCTGTATGTCTTTTGTTAAAATAATCTATTGCTGATGCCTAAATCTAAGCACTTGTTCTCTAACTGTAACCACGTAGCGCTTTCTACTAAAAATCACATCCTCCGCCATATTTAAATCGTTATAACTTATTTTACGCCCAAATATTTAATAGAATTGAAGTTATGAAACCGGTTCAATCTAGCAGCCGGTCCATATACGGTGACTCTAGCCTACAAGCAAGAAGAAGGCATTCAGATAATCAGATTTTGTAATGGACTGTCTGATCAAAATGTTTGCACGCGAAAAAGGTGTGAAGAACAAGCAAGTTAGAGAGACAGGTGAAGTAAACATATATAAATGTTTTAATGACCAACTATTTTACAAAATATGTTCAAAATAACGATCATCAACAATCATACAAGATTGTGGGTACATGAATTTAAGTTATACTAGTTAGGATTTCAGGCAATTCACACACATTTCCATCGGCTGTTAAGAGTATGATCATTAGATTTCCATCGTATTTCGTAGATCGTTACCTTACTATAACTCTCCAACAAAAGAATTCTATGAAAGGTCTTGGCAGTCGCGGTGGCCAAGAAGCAGGTCTCCCCAATCAAAGCCAAAGAAAAACATAAATTCTTGGAGTAACTTCTCCCTTTCCGTCTACAAGCTCATGCATAAAATGTATGCCAGCGTGTAGCGAAGCATGCTGTTCGAAAGCTGCTCAGGTATGGGTAATTTATGAATACGCTCTCTATCATCTCAAAGTGCCATTTCTACACATACAGTCTACTGAAATTTGGTCGAACTATGTATCTTTAAATTTGCCACAGATATTTTATAATCACCCTATATTTATTTATTTAAAAGCTTCCCTACTGTAATAAATTTATAATTCAAGCGACATGGTACTAAGCTGATCAACAAAAAATACTGAAATTTAAGAAAAATGTGCAAATTTTTTCACAAATCAGTTCAAAATCATTACATTTTTGTATAAACGGATTTATGGGACTAACGATAAACGGAGAAATTTATTCCGATAAAGCGGTATGCCGAGAATTAGGTAGCGTGGTACTGAGTTATTAATATCAATCGAAATATTTATCTTCGCAGAAAATTATTTCCGTTCATTTTTGATAATATTAATTTCTACAGGTGCCTATACAATTCCAAAAGGTGCGAGTTGTGTGATGTTTTTGTACTACTTACACAGAGACCCGGAAATATTCCCGGATCCCGAAAAATTTGATCCAGACAGATTTCTGCCCGAAAATAAAATAAGCATACCAGAGTATGCATTCGTTCCTTTCTCTGTTGGACCAAGAAGCTGCATAGGTAAGCACTGCAAAATACTTTGAAAATTTTTAGGAAACTCTTTTAAATTTAGACTGTTAAAAATTCTTTATAAAAATACCGTTGTGAAAGTTTCCTTCAAATCAAATGAAAAGAATAAAATAATATATTCAAAAATCCATAAATAATTGTTATAGAATTTAATCTCCCTTCACAAGGTCGTGATAAATAACTTTTAACCTAGTAGTGAATATTACATTCTAACCTAGAATAGTTGCTAAAAATAACTGTTAATACCAAGAATGGCGCTAGAGTTTGCCCAACGGGGGCCGATTTGCCCGACAGGCGGGCACGATCTCCCCGACGGGGGGACGAGTGTAATGAAATTGGTCTCAAATTTTCGACAGATTATTATTTATCAACTACAGATGAATATTCGGTACAAAAATTTTCCCCGACAGGATACAAAATTTTAATTAAATAATTTAATTAATAATTAATTAAATAATTTAATTTAATAATAAATAATTAATTAAGTAATTTAACAGAAGAGAGTAAAAAAATTACAAATAAAGATAACTTCAGACTTAAAAATGCAACAATTAATATCGCTCCTTCTGCCATCTAGTGAAAAATTTCACAGTTTGTAAGCTATAATTTAAAGATATCAAAAATGTATGTTTTCCAAAGGCCGAAACGTCTTGATAAAACCATTTTAAACTCTTTCAAGTATTTTTAATAGTTTTAATACCCATCATTAAAGGAAAAATTTCCAAAAAAATATTTTGTTATGTTTACTTTTGTTTATTCTAAATGAATATTTTCATTTCAAAAGTGCATAAATTAAAATATTAGCAACAGTAAATTAAACTTTTTTTATGTATTTCTTAAAAATCCTAGGCTTTATAAATATCGATTCAACATTTTACCAGCAATTCTATTTTCATTTCGCTTATTTTGAGCTAATTTTACAGCTAAATTAACCTTCCGAATGAAGGATTCGTGAAGGAACTTTTATGATTTTTGCTAAACCAACGAGAGTGCTTGATGTAGTTTCGTTAATTTCGGACTAAATTCTATCTTAAAGAGCGGTTTTACAATCTTCATTATAATATTGTTACAAAAAGTCTTACTGTGGGTGTATGGTGTAAACAGTCCAACACGTAGGATAATGGAGAATGAAGGTTTATTTACAAATATGCAGGAAAACACGTAGCACAGGTACAGGAAACAATAGTTCTTGCACAGATTACCAATGTAAACAGACAACAATTCACAGGTAATAACAGTTCAGCACTTTGTTATCTAACAACACAAACAGTCAGCAAATAACTAGTAACGACAATAACTGCACTTTCAATAGCGCTCAGCTCACCAGCTTCCTAGCTCGCACTGCTGACGAAACTCTAAAGTCGTTCCCAATGGATCAACGCTACTACCGCTCGGCGTCTAACATCTTACTAGCTCGCACCGCGGATAGAACTCTAAAGACGTTCGCGCTACAAGGCGATTCCAATCGATCAACAACACCCCGTCATCCAAGCGCTCTCCTTATATAGTCTCCCGTGGCAAGCCGTGATGTCACATGCAATCTTCTAGTACATGCAAGCGTATCTCCTCTGCTAATAGAGATATTGAGAAGATTCCAGCACCTTTGAGATCCCATATTTCGTCGCCAAATTTGTCGCCAAGATGGTCGCCAAGGTCAGTGGTCCAGACGTGGCTTCTGTCGGTCATCTCATACTTACCCCTGTAAAACTCTCTTCCCAACCATAAGACTCACATTGCTGGGAAGCGACTTTCCATGTTTGTAGCAATATGTAAAATTTCGCTCTCTTCAATTTTTGCCTAAAATAGTGATGAAGAAGATTACGAAATAGTGATAGATTAAAACTAATGGATAGTCTTCGGTAGAATTTGGTTTCATTATAATGATCGGTAACTTTAACAATTAATATACTTGATCTTGAAGGTAGCTTGATTTCATTGAGCTCCTTTTGTAACCATATGGAGCATATAGAAACATGTATTGCGCCTCTAACGGTGATGTCGCAACTCTGTTTTTAACTGATTGCCAACTGGAATAGCCATTGATTACTGTAACAAAGTCGAAAAATAACAACGATGATTTAGGGCTGCAGGTGGAATTCAATACATTCTTCGACCAGCGTAAAACGTCTGAGAGAATTGGGAGTTAGCTGTAACAATGTCGCCAAGTAACAACGGTGATTTAGGGTTGCAGGTGAAATTCAAGAGGTCGTCGACCAGCGTCAAACGTCTGGGGGATTTGGGCTTCACCTACGCTGGTGAGCGTTAAATTTTCTTCGGGTAGAGACTCGCTGGTATTGCGATTTCTGATATATTACGGATAGACACGGTCCTCGGGCTCATCTTGTGGGAGTTTACAAAGAACTCCGGGACTTTATTGAATTCTCCAGCGGAGTGCAGGTTGGTTTCGCGAAATTAATTAATTACTCGACCAGAGTTACAGTTCCTCTCTTCGAGGTCATTTTGGTTGATTTTTTGTGAATATAAGCATTCTAATCTAGAAAATGTATATTGCAAATGTATGTAAATAGAATCTAGCTGTAATAAAATTCGGAAAACTACTCATTGTCTGCATTCGCCTCGAATTTGCTCAGCCATAAAACCTCGGCCATCGGCCATGACGTTACATTACAGACTGCTGATTTCTCATCCTCAAAAGTGAAGTGTTCCCCGAATGGATAGAAAATGATCGATAACGACACACAATCTTATGAGAAATCAAAACAGAAAGGGCATTTTTTGTAATTTTCTAAATGTAGATTTCATATTGTATATTTTTTCTGATTGTTGTTTTGACTCACCTTTTGCAGGGTTCAGATACGCAGAAATGCAATCCAAAACCATCGTCACTCAAATTTTGAGGAATTTCACTGTCAGGTCCCTGGATGAAAGGGACAAAATAAAGCCGATACTGACTCCTACTCTTCACCCACACATTCCCATTCGCCTCAGGATTCGATCCAGATTTGACAGGAGCATTTAATGAGCTTATTCATTCAATTTCATGATTTTCGGTCACACTGAGGAATAAATATTTCTTTCTGTTGTTGTTGCTTGGTTATCGCATTTCATAGTACTCCCTACGTCCAACGTTAATTGCCTGATTTGCAATTTTTCATGTCCAAAATTAGAAGTCCGATTTTCAAATATTCGAGGAATATCATTTATTTATTACAAAATGCATTGAAAGATAAAATTGTTGATCTTGGGCAGTTGTACAATCATACGTTTTAAAGCTCACAATTATCTGATTAGAGTTTTCCTAAATGTGTCCTTGTCCTTGTTCTAAATTGGAGGGAAATGCAAATCGGATAACTAAATTTGGACAGAGGGGTTTGTATAAGTGCTATAAGTATTTGAAAATATTTCTATCCCGACCAACGCCGGGAATATAAGCTAATATAAGTATAAAAGAAAAAAGAATACTGCGAAATTTTATCTTATTGGCTTCAATTTTAGCAAACGTATTTATTAACTCATTTAAATTTAGGGTTTATAATAGGTAATTATCTATTGAAAGGAAATATCTATCTATTGAAAGGATATCTTTTTATTAAAAGGAAAGTTTCATAGGCTATTCTCTGCTAGTGCAGATCCTAAATATATTTTCTTAATCATTATTTTAAGCTTCGAAAAGCTACATTCAGACTCATCGGTGATTATTGGGATTGTTTATAAAATTCTTAAAATTATAAGCCCTATAAAAAGCTAAAAATGATTAGATTCAGCGTTATCCGCAGTCAGAATATTAATTCCGAATTATTAAATACGCAAAGCCTAATTTTTCCAAGATGAAAATCTATTTTTATAAAAACTTACCATTTGGTACTCTTGGTAATTTTTCATGTGAAATGACTGGAGGTCTTTTGACTTTTGTATAGAGTAGTTAAGAGCCAATTTTAACTGATAGGTGAAGCGAGGGCGTGACGAGGAACATATTGATTTCGGCTCAGATAGTGAGAACGATGAAAAAATAAGGAAAACATTCCACTATAATTTGAAAATGCATTTAAAGACATCGACGCATTGAAAACTTTCTTCATATGTTATCATGACACTTGAACAAAAACAATTAAAGATATAAATTCAATTCCACAGTGATTTAATTAGAACCTAAAATCAAACAACACGGTACTAAAACAAACATATTTGTTTAAACAAAATTAACATTTGAACTGAGCCTTCGTTCCCAGAAAATTAAAGAACAACCGAGAATGGTTATTTCAATAAAGTTAATACAGAAGTCATCAAATTGTAGTGATCACCGATATAACGAACAATCGGTTGTCCTGATCAAAGCGTGGAACGGATCTCCAGTATCTAAACACATGGAAAATCCACCTGTTCCAGCGATAAACAATTCTCTTCTAATGATTGGTCTCGATGAACAACAGTGAAAATGAAAAGGGGCCGGAAGAGAAACCACGATATGCCCAAGAAATTCTGTAAGCTCTTTATACTTTCAGAAGATCAGTTCTGTATCCTTTGGAGAGCGTTATTCATATTGTCGCGTAGATAAAGTTAGCGTGGATAATCGATTGGATGCATCGAATGAAGACAAAGCTCGCTAACCTCAACTCGAGACTTTATTTCCAGAACTAAATATTACATCTGCTTATATAAAGTTGGCGAAACAGTTAATAATACAGTTACAGTTAATAAGCATAACTAAGGGGCAATTTACATATAAGAAATTTACATAAATGCTATTTTGCATATAAATTAAATAATAGAAATAATTGAAAACATAAAAGTCCATGGATTCGAACTCGAGTCCTTTGACATCGTAGAGCAGCGCTCTAACCATTCGAAGACCGTGGCAATATGAACGGCTTTATCCAACGAATGCTTAAAAAGAAAACATGTTGTTCTCGATAACTTTTTAAACAAAACTTTAAAAATAATAATGATTGTATTTTTTCAACCCTGTATATAGTGTCGATTATATTTTTCTAATTAAAGCTAATGAGAACTTATAAACATTGTTGCGTGACTTATTTTTTCTGTTATACTTGTATATTTAATGATTTGTATTATTTTTAACCCCCTTAACGGCCGCATCCTTCATATTGACGTGCATCGAATTATCGCATTTTTAGGCTTATAAACTAAAATTTAATCATTAATTAGCTTTATAAGTTGACACAAAAATGACGTAGAATGCATAAGCATCTCAAGTATTCTATGCCTTCTTAGATGAATGATAACGACAGCTTCTTTCCAAAACAGGAACGTTCATCTTATTAGAAAGCAAAAAAAGGTACTCTTAAGGGGTTAAAGCATTTTGTATGTACTGATCATTCGGATGATTACATTAGCTTTGACCCAAAGTGATCAACTGCAAGTGGCGTTTACTGAAATTTCAAATTTTATGTCTCTATCGCTACTAATAATGAAAGAGAATGTGCGAAACGTCTCTGTATGCGTAGGCGCTCTACAAAGCGTTCGGCTATTTTCTTTGATAATCCCGGAAAATATTATAGCACCAAAATTATTTTTACACATTCTAAAAATTCAAATATTATCTTTTATATGGTATCGATTTAGTTACCGTTCAATTTTTCTCTAATTTCAGTAAATTTTTTAATGTTTTGAGGAATATTTCATAATACTTTTCATTGTCATAATGAGATTCAAATAATTTTCTTAGTAAGTGCAAATATTTGATGCTGTGTTTTTCCTTCTATTATTGATAGCCGAGGTATGAAAATGACAAATGACTTTCAAACGTGAAAAGTAATATTTATGCTGATCGTACGGCAGAATCTTTTAAAATGTTAATTAATTTGACGTAACAGTGTAAAAATTAATTCAATTTAAAATTATACCCTATCATATCATAAATCATTCGAAATACGTAAGAAATATAAGTTTTTGTTACATTAAAAATCTGTTCCCAACGATCTCGTGATGAAAATCTTCAGGGGTAATTGAGAAAACTAACCTGTTTCTAAGGAGAAAATCCAAAAACAAAAATGGAATTTTCCTCTTAACCGGCATATTCTTCCTATCCAAAAAATACAGAACTTACCTGACAACTTTTCAAATCCTCAGAAATTTCAATTTTGTTTTAGAAAAATTCATTTAATTTACACTTATATGATAACATCAGTAAATGATGACACAAAAGACTTTCCCTTGATTTTTCATAAATTAACTCACTTATTATTGTTTGGAGTTTAAATTATTCTTTCCATTTTTTCACCACATTTGAAATCCTACACTATACAATCATGCATATATGCACACTTGTATTCTTATCTTTTTTTAAATAGCCAATTTAAATTTTATTGATCAAATAATATTTTTTATTATATTAATTCATTAGCTAGTTAATTTTAATTTTTAATATAATAATATGTTCATTAATTTATATGTTTTAACATAAGAATATGTTCATGAGTTAATTTTAATGCTAAGTATAATTTCATTACATAATTATTAAATTGTATTTATTCCGGTATGGAATAGATGATTAAGGCTAAAATTAAATCACATGAAGAAATTTAATAATGTTCACATTTTTTTCCAAACTTAATTTGCAAACATTAATTTCAAAGTTTAATATTAGGTGAAAGCTGTTTAAGCACCTAAGGAACAATTCAGTTTTAAAAATTAAATAAAATCATTTCTAAAGAATTAAGATTCTCACAAACGTTTATTAAGTAATTATTCGTTCTCTTTCTCAACTCTTCTCAACAGCAGTCTGATTTCTGCATCCATCGTCTGGTTCACTGATACTCAGATAGTAAACAGACATAAAAAATGCAACTATTTTTAAAGTCCTCAGTATATAAATTAAGCTCTTATAAGGAAATGCTAAAAACTGGAATAAGAAGCAGTCAGCAGTCCTCATTAAAGCATAGACGAGGACAAGTAAAAAAAAATTGTAAGATCTATATCGTTTACCTTGTTTTTTCCTTGAAAAACACAGTTGTTTTGTAGAATAAATAGTGAAATGCCTCATTAACTTCGAAAAATTCAGCTAAGCTATGGACATATATTTGAAAAAGAATGTATAGCAATTACAGCTGATGTTATAATTTTGGAGACATCAAAAATAAATTTCGTATCAACCAGACTGCACATAAGTAGAACTACCTAACTGTTCATTTGTTAGATATGAGAGATCTCAAGGTCATCACTGATCTGTATTTAAGAAGTGGAAATTGCGAAGAAATTTAATTCTGCACAAGTTTGGAAAGATAATGATTTCATTGTATGCAACTTTTGGGGTTTTATTAATATTCATTGCTTTCCTCAGATACTCATTTTGTCGAGAAAAGTATTCCCAATTGATGCTTGGGAAGAAACCGTGGTTTTTCAATATTTTCGGTGATCTACTAGAAATTTGGACAGCCAAACATGTGTCCTTTGGTAAGAGCTTTTTCTTCAGAAAAAAAATCACTGATTCAATAAAAAATTATTAAAAATCAAATAATCCCGTTTGATAGTCAATTTATAATAAATACAATGTTTATTCATTAATAATTTCATTAAATCAGTTATTCAATAACTAATTATACCACTTAAATAATTCCAAATATTTTCTTTTAATTTAGATATTTCAGTATAATTTCAATCAGTAATAAAAAATAATTATTTTTATTATTCAATAATTACAAATAAATATTTTGAAATTAAAGTGCTAGTTTCAATAATTAATTAATTAAAAACTATTTAAAATGTTTAAACATTTTGGAATGTTTGATTTTAATAATAATAATAATTAATGAATTTTTAAATAATTAATTCCAAATTTAGTTTAGTTTGAGCGAAACATTAAACACGTTTCATGAATGTTACTTTCGCTTTAAGTAATACAATTTTTACTAATCAAAATCAAAAGTAATTTGATTAAGCTATTTCTACCAATTTCATTCGTGTTTTTCTAAAATTTTCTTTAACCTGATATATTTTTAATGTACAATTGTATCATTATAAAGTAATATATATGCACAGATTTTTAAACATTATTGTTATTGGCAGAAAATTTACATAAAAGTTGAGATTTCATTAAAATTTAGGTACAACATTTTGCCTTAGTAAGTACTACTAAGAGTTTACTACTAGCATTGATTCATTGCCGTTTTAAAAATTCAGCTCAAAAGGTAGTTTATTTTTTTTCAAATAGAGAAATAAACTGATGGTGGATAACCCGACATGTAATTATGAAATATACTTCAATAGCTCTTGTATCTATCAGGGCAACACAATAGCCAGAATTTGAACAGTTAGTGGAGATAATTTAATAGTTCCTGCAGAACTAGAAAAAAAACGAGCAACAAGTTGTTCAATTCCTTATTATTTTTTCCTGATTTTATTGATGGTAACGATTTTCATTCTTCTATTTATTATTCTGAGTGATTATCATTTCTAGCGTAGATATTTCATAATTTCTTTTTATCTGTGTATTAGATGCGGCTTAGAATAAAAGCAAACGAAGCAACAAACTGCAATTTTCAAAGCAAACTTCTGAACAGAATATGCGAGGGATAATTGTGGATGTATATTATCATTACTTTTGTCTCGGATCATGAATTTTATCGAATAGAAGAGTTAATTAATTTATCAAATAATAGTAGGGAATTATGTTAAAAGTTGCAAATGTATCTACAATTGATTCTTAACGACGAATACAAAATTATGCAAATACGTTTAAGACAAGGCCTATCTAGTGTGCTCTTAACTTATTTTCTCATTTTTATTCTGATAACAATAGTTCTTACTTTAAAGGAATTATCGCTTAGAGCAATAGGGGGATCTTACTTTTAAAGACTTATTAAGTGCTTACAAAATATGATTATCTAACCGGTTTTTAGTATGCAGGCACACAAAAAGCTTTTCAAGAGACAGATTTCTTGAAAGTATTAATACAGAATTTTTCTCATTCGGAACGGAACATAAATCGAGATGTATTTTATTATTAGCGAACAGTGACTACTAAACGGAAATCATGAACTATATTTTTGATTACTACGGGATTTGCGCGTGACAATCATCTTGAAATTCCCCATCAGGTAAATCATTTTGATCAAAGGATTACACTTTTGGGAAATAAGTAGCCGAATCATAAACTCAAGAAAACAATTTTGTGAGTTTTGATTAGTTGTGTCACAGCGGATTATGCCTTTGAGAGTTGTTTAGCTTAGTTCTGTGCTTCGAGGCTTTACCACTAGACCACCGCGGGTCCACCTTTCTAAACAGGTGGATAATTTTCCTTTTAAACTCACTACCGAATCTTCAGACTTTGAGGAAGCATTGAGAATATAAAATGGAAGATAATTCGATTTAGCGAAACATTCATATAATTCATGCGTAGAACATACTAGCATTTTAACACATTTCTTATGTATTAAAATGCCAGAATAATATCTTCTTTTTATCGCACTTACGGCCATGAAATTTGGCACACAGGTAGTCGTAATGGTGACTGAATGCACCTCGAAGCCGAAATTTTAAATTTTAATCTAGAAATTTTTTTTATTTAATGTTTTGTGTGGTTTTGGGTGATTTTTCGCTCTAATTTCTCAATAGATTGGTTTCGAATAATTGTACGACAAAAATAGATAGACCATCGGAAAGAGCACGCGATTTCCGTTCTAATGAAGTTAGTTTTTAATTTCTAAAGTAATTTACTGAATTTTGAGAATTTTTTAAAAAATAGTCAGTTTTGCCATCTAAATATGAATTTTGTTTTAAATTTGTTGCATCCGACTTTCTAATAATACTTTTATTTTCAATTTTTTTCAGCTTATAACTAGAACGTTTCTGTCGGATTTAAAACAAGAACGGTTAAAATATCTTTTCCCGTTTTTTTTAAATTAATTTCTTTCTATACAGTTGAGAGTTATTATTTTCCTCGAGCGAGTTCCTCACGCGGCACTTCTTCGGAACGTTGATCCCAATTTTGATTGGCGGGCGCGCAAGATACGTCATGACCTTCACCTGAATGAATTACTTCGATTATTATTTTCGGATTTCATTTATATTTTGCTTGTTGTATAATAATCATTTTCACATTCCAATTTTGTAATATTGTTTTGGATTAACGTACTCTGTACTGTAGCGTGAAAATAATAAGCAGAAAAATAAAAAAATGTGTATCTTTTGTTTTGATTTTGTTTTCAAAACTTTTTCATGTCATTGTGGGCGTTTTTTTATTTTGTTAAAGTCCTGATTCCACGGGCAACGCCGTGCGCGTACTGCTAGTATCTAATAAAAGAGGAAACAGAAGCGTAGATGAATTTGAGAGAGTGAAAAATTGTTCAAAAATTCTATTAGGGATATTCTTCGAAAACAGTTTATTAATTTTTAAAAGAACACTGAATATTGTTTTAACATCTATGCATTTAGATATGAAACAAATGCAAAAAATTAAAAACAAGCTATTCCTTATATACAGTAGCTCTCAAAAGTATCGGAACCATAATTTTTTTTTGTAATTTTACGATAACTCCATTGCGAATTATTATTTCAATGATATTTGTTTCAGACAAACTACTTTGTTCCTCATTAAATATATGAAATTAAATATAGATTTCTTAAAGATTTAATTTTAAAAATTTGATTATTTCCTATTAATGTTTCAAAATATCCTGCAGATGTGTTTGGAACTTTACTGAAAACGAACAAAAATTACATTTTTTAATTACTTCTTGAATCTAATTCAGCTTTCGAAGATATCTTACTGCATTTCTCGTTAGTTTTTTTTTCCTAAAATTCGAATTAAAACTTTCTGTTTTGACAACTAAATGAAAATGAACACAAAAATTAATAATTGTATTTTTCCAAATATTTCTTTAAAATTAAATCAAATAAAATGAAAAAGGAATTTCTATAATGTATATCTTTTTGAAAATAATGGAATTTTATGAAGAGGGAAAAAGACGAGAAATTCAAAATACACTTTTTTTAAAATGACCAAAATCTTATTTTTGGGTCTTATTTTGTTTGTAAACATAAATAACCATTTGCTTATAGCAGAAAAATGTTTTCCAGAGTATGTATGAATGGCATATATAAGAATTGGTCTCGTTTAGTTTAGTTATATTAATGTCCAGTTTTGAATTAACTTGACGGCTATTTTGACAGACCTCGTAATTTTTCACCTCTGTCTGATGACACCCGAGTTGGCACCTTCCTCCAAAATTCCGCACCGCACCTTTGGAGGGCGTTTAACCCACTTAAGATATAAAGTACACTAGGGCAAAAAAACTGGTCTATAATATAGCCTTAAATAATTTAAATAATAAATAAAATTGATGTGCGGTTGATCAGACAAATCTGATTTATTGTGGTGTAAGTTTCGTTTATGCAATTGGTAAATTCTTGTTTAGGCTAAAGTTTCCTAATAAGCTTGTTTGAAATTTTGACTTCTTAATATACGAAGCGTATCTAAATAAGTAATATTTAGTTAAAAAAAAAAATGTTTACCGTAATGAATATTTTTTCATGCACCTAGAAAATAAAATTTTGAAAATTTGCATCCCTCATATCTTAAATGCCGTTTCTTTGAAACTACTGAAAAAACTATAAAGTTGACGATAAAAGTTAGGTATATTAATGGATACAACCTTTTGAGGGAAAGATCTTATTACAAGGCACGATTTCAGCAATATTCTAATGGAACATTTTTTTTGTCATATATTTTCAATTCTTTTTTGCAAATATGTCCTTGGAAACACAAATGTTTTTTTTTTCAGAATAAATCACCACATTTTCATCTCAGATCAATTGAATGATATGATTAATTTCATTTAGGTATCTTCTAATAATTCGTTAAAGCCAAAGCATTTTAATATAGTGAAGCTTGACTCTGATGGGACAACAATAAAAATTCGTTTCAAGATCTGAAAGGAGAAAACAAATATAAAATGAGGACTTTTAAATTAAAAATGACAGAAAAATATGATTTAAATATGTCACCGTTTTAATGTATAATACATTATTAATTAACAACGTAGAAATTTTAATAAAGTAATAATGATTTTATTTAAAGATTTTTAATAATTTTAAAAGTAATTAATTTATAAATAAATTATTTATCTAATAAATATAATTTTAGAACACTTTGAATACAGGAATCTCTATTAATAATAAAGGTAAATGTTTATCTGTTTTCGCTTTATAGGGCCTAAATTAAATTAAAATTTGACCTGAACATAATTTTGAGATTTTGTGGATGAACCTAGGTTTAGTTTAGCTATATTAACGTCCAGTTTTCAAGCAACACGAGGGCTATTTTGGGATGGACCTCGTAATTTTGAACCACGGTCAGATGACGAGGACGACACCTGAGCTTGCACCCCCTCTCCAAACTTCCACGCCACACCAACGGGAGGACGTTTGGCCACTACGAATGAATTAGCGTGCAACAGGCCCCATACACGGCGGATCTTCAGAGCAATCGGGTCTCGAACCTGAAGCCATCCGGCCCCAAAGCCGAGACCTTACCACTAGTCCACCGCGGCCAAGATGCACCCAGCAGAAATTGTTTAGAAATTTTAATTGATTAAAAGGTAAGTGAAGAAAATATTATATTACAAAAATTATTTTATAAACCAAAAATTATTTATATACCATATGCCCGAATGGATAGACACGTATTGAAATCTGTCAACGAATTCTAGTAGCTTCTGAGTTTCTCCCCAAACACGGTTTTTTATTGTTTCTGCTCAACTTCCAGACTTAACTCCTATGGATATTTCGCTTTCGCCAAAAGTGAAGTACGAAACACAGAAAGGTATGAAACCGCGTAAGCAAAATTGCTTCCAAACTGCGTTCCAACAGTGCAAAGAATACAAGAAACGGTGTGAGGGGGAGAAAGGGACTATTTTGAAATAGAAGACTTTCAAACTCTTGATATTAATTTACTTTCTTTTAATAAAACATGTCGAGGAAATTTTTCATCAATCTGCTTCACAAATTACATATCATTTCCAAATGATTAACATTATTTAAGGAACTGAAGGTTAGGGTGGAGAGAAAAAATCAAAAGTTGCCCTATGAAAGAGAACTAGGCGCAAAAGTTGTCTATTGACTAATATATCACTAATGAAATTTTCAGAAATTTTTCATTTCATTTTCATTCCCAACAAGGGCCTCAAAATTTTAATTTGTATACAGATATTCACTTTGTATATATATATTCAGATATTTTATCATCATGGCTAAAAAAATCAAAAGTTGTCCTATCAAATAGCAATAGGTGGCAAAAATTGTCTATTGACTAATATATATGAATGCTAAATGGTATTAAAAATTTTTGCATTTCATCTTCATTCTCCGCAAGGTTCTCAAAATTTTACTTTTTGTACAATTTTTCACATACTTTACCAATAAAATTTGGGTGGAAATTATTTCTTATTACATTGATTTTGATAAGTCCTTTTAAAAGTAAAATACTTCAAGAGTTGTCACCATAAATTTTGAAAGTTTTGGAGGGAACCGTAGCACGTGATAATTCGTTTTTCAGTTTGAGTCTGCTTCATGAGCGTCTGATGTTCTCTGTGCGCATTCCATTAATGGTTTCATTTATTGTGTGTTAGAATTTGGAATTATGGCTCAGACAAGAAACCACTTTTTTATTGGCAGTCGAAAAGAGCTCAGCTGAATTGTTCTAACAATACATGGTATATATTGCGGTATTATAATTCGATTAGGATATAAAAAGAGAGATTAGGAAAATACAAACTACAAGTGATAGAAATGAAAACAATTATGAAAAGATTGTTATTTAGATGTAAGAAATTTAGCACAAAGCTTTAATCCCGATACTGCATCATATAAGAATAATCACTTTGATAAAAAGAGAACATGAAAAGCTATTAAAGCTAATTAAATTTTACTCCGTTCGAAAGGATTTTCCAAAATTCCATTCAAGTCTACCGAGAAGAAACAAAAAACTTCTTGATGTCGCTTGCTTGCAAATGCATCGATTTTAAATTGCGCCGGCATGAGAAATCACGGAAAGTGCCACTACAAGAACAACAATTTATAACCGACTAGAGATCTGACCGGGCAATGACTATTGATGCTGGTAATCTACAAACCACTCAACAGCTTCATAAAACTGCTGCCAAAGGAAGGCTAAAAATCAAGCTTCAGAAAAAGCACACTTCAGTAAATTTCAGCTGTACGGCTGAAACCATCAGAAATCTTAAGAGAGGAAAATGTTAAAGTTCTTAACAACAATGGCTTTGCCTTTGATAAAAAATACTTCTTCATACTTCACTCCCCTTTGGGGCAACGTTTGCAAGAACATGCGACAAAAATGCAGTTGCGGATCGCCCAGCTGCAGCTCTTGCATCAGCATTACTTCATGATCTCAACCATTGCTCACCGAGTTTTACTAACAAAAACCCTGGAAAATTGTCACATGCCAGTCGGCCCACAGCTTTCAATCGATTGCTTCGACTTCACATAAGCACAAGAGAGTCATCTGAAAATTTTAAGGAGATTGCTAGGTTCATAATAAAAGTTTACGCTTTCATATGATTTTATATTAAATGTAATCCAACCATCGTGGATGCTTTCCTTCACCTACACAGAATTATAAGTTTCTTAAGGTACCTAAGCAATAAACTTTAAAAAACTGTGGGTGGTTACTTCGCACGACTAGAAAATATACTTATTGCTAAGCTACTACCGACATTTAAAGGCAAGCAGAAAACTATAGTAAGTAAATGTGGAGGTGACCCCTTTTATGTCGAGAACAGAAAACGTTAAATATCTTCCAATCTATTAATGGTATATTAACCAAAATTAATATCCTGGGGTACTTTTTCATGAGAAATTTAATTATGGCATCAAAACAGGGGTGTTGCTATTGAGAATTTTGAAGTTAGTTTCATTTTAAATATTTAGATGACCCCTTAAGAGAATTCTAACCTTAGAATCTTTTAATATAGATTACATCCTGTAAAATTTTATCTTTAGTTTTAAGAAGCAATGATTAGCTGCGGAATAATGCTGGGTGGATGCTTTTTTTCCGCGACTGTGCATCTACAAAAAGTAACATAAAAAAATTATGTGTTGTTTCTGTTCAATTAACTATTATTATTATTAAAATCTTCATATTCAGGATGTGCGTATTAATGTCACAATACTACACTTATTTTTTCTCTGCTATAATCCATATAACAAAATTTACTCTAAAATGTATTTAAGTTATGGATCACTTAAAAAATAATCACATTTATATTTATAGAAATAAATCTAAATTTATATTATTTTCAATTGTTTCAGATTATTATTAAATAGTATGAATTAATAATGTAGTATGTTATAATCTCTATAATTGAAGTCCATATGATTTATTCAGTAAGTTTTGTTTTCAATGATTACCTTAGAAAACGTGACCTTCTCTTTTATAGTGCATAAGACAGATCGAAAGGTCGTAGAAAAGCTTTAACGCCTGGATTTGTTTTAACTATGATGCTCTGAGAATTTTTTGCCAGTTTTTAGTGATGAAGCTCAAAAGGTGTTTTCTGTTTTTTTTTCTTTTTTGCAAATGGACGCTAATAACGATTTCACGTATATTTCTGAACCAATTTCACTTTGTGCTGTGGATATAACTTGTAGCAATTAATCACTAAAAGTTTTAAATTTTTAATTTATAAGAAGTACAGTTTAACAGTTTTTAACTGGATGATGTATTCATCAAATAAATAGTTTATGTGATTATAAAACATACTGTTCTTGTATGTTACATACTGTTCTTGTATGTTTTCCTATTTATTATTATTATGTTTCGTATTTTTTTGTAAAAATGATCATTTTTGATCATTTAACAACATATAAAATAGAAGGAAATATCTCATTCCTCCGCTATTAACCTAATTATAGCCTAAACTTCCATTTTCTTTCTCAGAGTTTGTGTGAGAGAGTGTAAGCACTGATAATGATGTTCCTTTACTTTTCTATAAATACTATTTCTTAATTGGAATTAAAATTGACCCCTATTATTTACGGCATGATATTCATTGGTTTTCAATTAATCACAGAATTATTGGTTTTAATTATTAAAAAAATCATTCTAAATTTAAATATTTTATTTTATTAAATCAAATTTCTGTGAATAAACCTCTTTTTCGATTTTTAGAAACAATCTTTGGTATTACGACGAATGCATTGAAAAATGAAAATTTGGAAAGTTTCGAGTCATTTTCAAGGTAAGTTTTAGTCCTGTGAACTATCACAAACAGATCCTATCAATGCCACGTGTAATATATTGAAGAAAAAGAGTACAATTTAATTTTCAAAAATCACAAACAATCTAATTATACTCAGTGAAATAAAAAGCAGATTTTTTTCTTTTCATTTTATGTTGACTTTAACGGAATCAATTGAAGCAGAATTTTACTAGATACTACAAAAAATTTAGTAACGCATCTAAGTTAAAAAATTAAATTTCTGATTTTTTTCTTCTTTTAATAGATAATTTTCAAAAATATTATCTATCAACAATTTCGTTATTAAATAGTTGATGG